>PVLD010011065.1:0-67250 GCA_004027595.1 Dinomys branickii | reverse complement strand
AGGAATCAATCTAACAAAGAATGTGAAAGATTTATTCAGTGAAAACTACAGTACTCTGAAAAAGGAGATCGAAGAGGATCTCAATAAATGGAAAAACATACCCTGCTCATGGTTAGGAAGAACTAACATTGTAAAAATGGCCATACTACCAAAACTGTTGTACAGATTCAATGCAATTCCCATTAAACTACCGTTAGCACACCTCACAGATCTAGAGAAAATATGCCTCAAATTCATCTGGAACCAGAAGAGACCCAGAATAACAAAAGCAATCCTGGGCAATAAGGACAAGTCAGGTGGAATCACAATCCATGACCTGAAATTATACTACAAAGCTACTGTAATAAAATCAACCTGGTACTGGCTAAAAACCAGACCTGAGGATCAATGAAACAGACTGGAAGATGCAACCATAACGAACAACCCACTCAGCTACCTAATATTTGACAAAGGGGTCAACCAAACCCACTGGAAAAAAGAAGGCCTGTTTAATAAATGGTGCTGGAAAAACTGGTTTGCCTCTTGCCGAAAACTGAAAATAGACCCCAGTCTATCACCATGCACCAAACTCAGGTCAAAATGGATCACAGACTTCAACATTAAAACAGAAACTCTAAAGCTATTGGAAGAGAAAGTAGGTAAAAATCTTGAAGACATAGGAGTAGGCAGAGAGTTCATGAACAAAAATGAAACTGCAAGGGAAACACTTCAAAGAATCAGTAATTGGGACCTCATCCTACTGAAAAGTTTTTGTACATCTAAAGAAATCACCAGCAAAGTAAAAAGAAAACTCACAAATTGGGAAAAAATCCTAGCTGACTGTCCCTCAGACAAAGGACTGCTATCTAGAACATACAAAGAATTAAAAAAACATGTACCTGTACAAATTCAAAGACCCAATTCGGAAATGGGCATCTGAGATGAATGCACACTTCTCAGATAAAGAAATACAAATGGCAAATAAATATATGAGAAAATGTTCCACATCCTTAGTCATTCGAGAAATGCAAATAAAAACAACATTGAGATTTCATCTCACCCCAGTAAGACTGGCCAGTATGAAAAAGTCATCCAATAACAAATACTGGCGAGGCTGTGGAGAAATAGGGACTCTATTACACTGCTGGTGGGAATGCAGATTGGTGCAACCACTGTGGAGAGCCGTTTGGAGATTTCTCAGCAAACTAGGTCTAGTGGTTCCATTCAAACCAGCTATTCCCCTTCTGGGTATTTTCCCAGAAGATCTGAAAACATCATATCATTCTCATATATGTGCACCCATGTTTATAGCAGCGTAATTTGTAATAGCTAAAATGTGGAAGCAACCCAAGTGTGCATCCACAGAAGACTGGACTAAAAAATTGTGGCATTTTTATGTAATGGAATATTAGTCAGCTATAAAGAAAGACAGTTTTGGGGACTGTGTAGGCAAATGGTCAAAACTGGAGTCCATACTCATAAGTGAAATAAATCAGCAGTACATGTGCTGGCAATGTATTGTATCATTGGTGTAAGAACCTGAGGGTGGGAATATAAACTAAGAGACATGAAGGTAATCTGTTCAAAAACAAGTAACAGATGGGACGAAGGAAAGGAGAAAAGAAAGAGGCAAAAATGTATGTATGTATATATGTATATACATATGTGCAGGAGGGCTAACATGGTTCTACTAGTGCATTATATCAATTAACGCTAAGGAATAATTGATGATGGGTTATTTGATCAATCTTGTATGTCTGTATGTGTTATCCTGAGCACACACTTCGAAGATATCAATATGCAAAGCAGCAACTATTGTTGGTCTTTATTTATTTTTTTGTCTTTTGTTTTGTTTTTTGTGTTTTTCTGTTGTTGAGATGATTAATTGTTTGACCAATTTCGTATGTCTGTATCTGTGTTCATGTATATACACTTCAAAGATATCAATAGGTAAAGCAACAACCACTGTTGAGTCCATGTCACCTTGTCTGTAAATCAGCATTGATTGTACTATTTCTTATGCTAATTTGTGTGTTTGTTAATATGTTTTTGTGCTTTTATTTAAAAAAAAAAATGAATGCAGATCTACCTACCAAATATGAAAATTATATCCCTGCAAATCAGAAAAATGCTTAAATTAAGATTAACAAACAAAATTTGGAAGCTTTACATTTAAATTTTAAAAATTCATTCCAGAAAAACAGGGCTAGGAAGACTCCTTTTAACAACAATCCATGTAAGGGAAAAGTTACTACTGGCTCATATTATAAGTAACAATTTAAAACTGTTACTAATTAACAGTTTGAAAATACATAATAATAGCATCTAGCTACTATTTAAAAATAATAATGCTGAGTATAATTCTAGACACCAAGTATAATGACAATAAGCGATGTTACAACTTGTGTCTAGATGTCCCCCCAAAGCCGCACGTGGTCATAGGTGGGGCTTCAAGGGCATGTCTGGGTCTAGAGTGTGATGCTAGAACTAAGGGTGTAATGCTACCAGTAAGGGTGCCTCTCCAGGGCTATAAGCACTACGTACTTTAAGGGTGGGTAGTGTAGATAGAACACAAGAGACAGAAAGAGAGCTGCTACTGTCATTTGCTACTTGCTACTTCACTGAGGGCTGCCTGTCCTGCTTTGCTATAGAGTGTTTCTCCTCTGTGATGCCCCTCTGCCACGCCACCCTGCCTTGGAGCCAGCTGACTACAGACTGAAACCTCTATAAATGGTAAGCCAAAATAAAACTTTCCTACTTTAAGTTTGGGTGTTTAATATTTTCTCTCAGCAACCAGAACAGTAAGACAAGCAGCAAGAGTTAATTTAAAAATAACCATGTTCAAATTACATTAGCAAAGAAATTAAGTAAACTGGGATTATGTATGCTGCAGAAGAAAAGAGAATGTTCAGAGTGTGCGGAGGAGAGAAAGGTTCACCAAGGACTTGACAGTAGTCTTCAGTTAAACAGGTTACTCATGAACTGGGGCTGCAGCTCAGCTCAATGATATAGCACTTATCTTGCAGGTATGATACCCCCAACACTGCAAAAATTAACAAAGAGGCCATTTGTCTGGAAAAGGTGTTAGGTCCAAAAGTACAACAGATATTGTTAAAGGGAAAGAATTTGATCAAAAGGAAAGAACAACTGGGATAGAGAAAAGGAAAAAAGGAAGGGAGAAAAAAATATGTATATATGTATAAGAGAGCTAAGATAATTGTTAATTTATTAATTTCTATCAGTTCATTGAAAGGGAACAGTTAATGCTTATACTGTTCAATCAATTTTGCATGCCTGTATCTGGTGATCTGAGCAATTATTCTGAAGATAACAATATGCAATATACTACCCATTGTTAATTTCCTATCGTTTTGAAATTGTGTACAATTTTTAGTGCTTTTTTCTCTTTAAAATATATTTTTAAAAAAGGAAACGGTGTGAACAGTATCAGCTTTGACATAAAAACCTGGATTCTCATCTTGGCTCCATCACCTGCTGTGTGTTATTCGATTCAAGGAGAGATATTAAGTTTCCTTATCTAGGAAATGAAATCTACCTTATAAATATATAAAAATTAAAAGCAAAATCTTTATAGGCTGCCTGCTTTAACCTGACACAGAATGTCAGCCCCCTTCCCTAGATTTTGCTGAATGATTTTGGAACAATGTTTTTCAAAGTGAGATCTGAAACACATTAATGGGTCACAAAATTAGCTTCCTGAGTGGTAACTGGCAATTTTCCCCTAATGAAAAAGAACAGAAAACATTAGAGTGTATCATTAATAATATCTGGACTTTTGTAAAACTTGTTTCAGTTGCTCATACACATGTGCACTCGGTTGTAATATAAAATACTTTCATTTTATGAGCCTGCCTTCCACCCCAGAGTAAGAAAGTCAAAGCTGTAGGTCACTACTCTTAAATGTATTCTATAAGAACTAACTAGTTCTTGGGAGCTCAGTTAAGTTTAGGAAGCAGTGAGGCATGGTAGTGCACACCTATAACCCCAGCTCTCATACAGTTGAGATAGGAGGACTGCAGCAAGTTCGAGGCCAGCCTCGGCTACACAGTGAGACCCTGCCTCAAAAAAAAAAAAAAAAAAGAAAAAAAAGTTTAGGAAACAAACCATAACTCTGAGAGATTTATTACATTTGTTATACACTTGCATCTCCAAGAAGTCTGGTATTAAAGAAGTATTTATTTTGTTAAAGCATTTCCCTCAGTTATCTGACCCCAGAATCTAATTTTTTGGCATAGGGTCTACTGGAACCTTCAGGACTAGCATTTTGTGGTACATACATTTTGGGGGAAACTATTCCCTTGGATGAAAAAGAGGTATAATGGTTATAAGTCATGGAAGAATTTTAGCTTGCTAAGGAAAAAAAAACTCTTGATTCACGAAATCTGCCACTGACATCTACTCTCTCCAAAGACTTGAAATATGATTTATCCAACTTTTAATTCACACAAACATTTTCAGAAAAAAGCATGGCACATCTACAATATCAAGACATAAAGCCAGATCAAAGCAGTAAACAGCAACCATCTGGTCAAAAGAAACTCCTGACACAGTATCTAAAATATGATTTACCGCAACAAATATATTGCTCAGAAACTAACGAAGCCAAAGGCTTAATCAGCTTCTCCAAGTGGGGTCAGTGTGTTCTAATAATACATAATCTAAAACGGGCTGATGAGTGCAGCTAGTCTTTATTATTAAATGAGTATCGTTATCATCAGCACTTGGAAGAGGCACATGTGGATATGTGGGTGATTCTGGGTTCTTTTACAGTGCACACATACCCAGAATTCCTATGGGAGGACGTGATTTCACACTTATATGAAAACCTGTCACTACCATAGTTCTAATAATACTTAGTATCATTTGAGCATAAAATAAAGGCCTGACATAATATATTCACCAGTACTGCCATCACTCACACCTTCCTAACTAGGGAGTTACAAATACTTCTTGTAGTTGTCACAGCATAAAATGTTCTACCCATTTTTTCCTATTCAGTTAAGTAAGGATGTATACAGTGAATTGCTGGAAGTGTGACAGAACTAACTGAAAGTACTCACCACCTTCTCCTTAAAGTTTGTCCCAACTACTTTGGGCCATTATTTTCTTCTGTTTCTGAGCACTGTCAGTACTTTTAGTTAGATCTATCACACTTCCAGCAATTCATTATACACATCCTACCTTACCTACCTGAGTAAGTTCTTATCATGACTATAACTGCCTTGTGAACAGGTATCCCTGACAGCGTGAAAGAGCTCACTAAATGTCTTGATTGTTTTTCCCACGAGACAGCGACAGCGTCTCACCATGCAGTTCAGGCTGACCTTGCGCTCACTTTGTAGCCCAGGCTGGTCTCAAACTCACAACGATCCTCTGATCCTCCTGCCTCAGCCTCCCGAGTGCTGGGATTACAGGGGTACACCACCATGCCCAGCCTCTGTTTTTTTGGTTTAGTATGCCTTGATTTAAACAACTAGGCTTAAAGGTAACAGCAGCTAGTTTTGAAAAATGTAGTATATGCCACACAGCCTGATAAAAGTATATACAGATGATCTCAACTTTTACAATTTTAGACAGGTAAGAACTATAAATTTCTCTAGCAAATAAAAAAGTGAAGCTTAAATTAAGTGGCCAAGAAAGGGTCTGAATCCAAACAAAGCTCAGAATCTCTAAATTCCAGCCCCCCAATACCAATCTATGAAGAATTTCTATTTCACTAAGTTAAAAAGTTCTGCTCCAACAAAGAATAGAAACATTTTAGCTAATGTTAAAACTTTTAAAAAGATATATTAAGAGAATGAGCATTTTTAAGACACTCAGACATCTTTAAGTCTCCCATGCCCCACAAAAGGGAAAAAGCCTCCCGTGCCCCAACTTATGAAAGTGGTATTAAGGTGTGGGTCACAATTTCATCAAGAACTGGTATATTTCAATACAGCTTTGGTTTAGGTTTTTTAATAGATATCTTTTTCTCTCCCCCGAAGGATGTCAGGGTAATGAAAGATGGTTTTGATAACTATAGCGCCAAAGCTCCAAAAACACACCAGATCCAATTCGTGTTTAAAAGATGAGAACCAAGGCTCTAGTTCCACCCATGACTCTTCACACAAAGCACCAGCATTCTCCGCCTTCTTCACACAAAGCAAGCTCTACCCTCTACCCAAAGGGGAGAGCGGATTTACACAGCCTCCCATCCTCACACGAAACACACCCATCTCGTTCCGGTCCAAAATACTGACCTCTGCACCCACAACTCTTGAATGCCCCCACCCCCACCCTGCACCCGGTGACACCTCATCAAGCAGACCCCTCCACACACCCAAAATGCCCAGGTCACCATCCGAAAGCCACTACTTCACACAAAGCAGAATCACTTCCTACAAGGCACTTTCCATCTCTGATTCCTGCGAGCCTGAAGACCTTTCTCAAGCTGTGCCAACGCACAGATCCCAAGCGAGTCCCGCACCCAGATAGTCCCCGATCCCGACGAGAACTAGCTACACCCCCTTACCCTTACGCACGTCTCGAAAGCAAGAAACCCACTAGTCCCCTCCAGAGAGCCAATCCTGCTACACAAAAGCCCGCCGTCCTGCCCGGGGACCCTCGCGGGGCGCCCCGCGCCGGCCCGTCCCCGCCCAGCCCGGCCGGCGCCCGCGCTCACCAGCTCTCCTCCGCCTCCTCCCAGCCTGACAGGCGCTCCAGCTCGTCCGGCCGCAGCGGCTCCACCTCGTCCAGCAGGCCGCCCTCGCCCGCCGCCAGCAAGGAGGTGCCTTCCCGCAGTTCCTCGCCGCCCGTCCGCCTCAGGCCCGACCCGGCCCCGCCGCCCGCCTTGGCGCTGAGGCCCAAGGGGAAGCCGCGCGGGGACGCCGCGCCGGAGGACGGGGTGGACACGGCCCGCACCGGGCTGCCGGGCCCGAGGGGGCCCGCGCCCTGCACTGCCCCCGAGCGGCTCCTCAGCTGCTCGTTCTGCTTCTCCAGCTTCTTCACCAGCTCCTGCAGCTTCCGCACCTCCTGGTCCGCGTTCACGTTGGAGTTAACGTCCTCCATCCCGGCCCCGCCGCCCGCCGCCCGCCGCCGGCTCGGACTCAGGGACAGCGAACAAGCCAGACGAAAGAGGCGCCGCGGCCGCCGCTCACTCCCGCCGAGGCGCCGTCATAGAGCGGGGCCAGGCCCCGCCGCCAGGATGCCCAAAGCTTGGGTTCCGAAGCGCCGCCGGCCCCAGCCAAGCCGCCTCATCTGCGCCGGCTCCCGGATTGGGGGAGGCGGCGCCAACATCCGGCCACCGCCGCCATCTTCCTCAGTCCCTCCGCCCCCCACAGTTCGGCCCCGCCGGTGACCTCAGAGCGTCGGGGGTGGATGTCACCGCCCGCGGGCGCTGAAAGGACCAAGCGCCGAGCTCAGGGCCGGGGGAGTGGGCGGGGCCGGGCCGCAGGATAGGGGAGGGGTTTCGGCCGGAAGGGGCGGGAGCGCAGGCGGAGTCGGGGCGGGCTGGACCGGCTGTGGAGCGCCCCTCCGGCCTCCTCCCCCGCCCAGATTTTAGGGGAGGGGTTTGGGGCTGTTGGGGCGGAGATGCGAATCCTACTCCAGCTCTACCCTGCCAGGAGGTGTTAGGTGACGGGCGTGTCTCGTGCTCTTCAGCCCCAAGCAAGCCTGTTGGCACTCAGGCTGGGCAGTCCTGCCCCCACTCGGTTCTGGTTGTAGGTGGGTGCGTCTACTCTTCAGCAAGAGCGGTGTTAAGTTGTTTACTTGAAATTGGAGATTGTTAGCGCTGGCAAAGGCCCAGAGACCCATCTGTGGCAAGTTTATTCCCTTGAATATGAGAAGCCCGAACCCCAAACTGTTAATCTCTTCAACGGTTAACTTGCCAATCTACGATCAAAATAATAACCATAATTTACTTACTACTGGCCAGACACTGTGCTAAGCACTTTCAGGGCATTATCTCATCAGTTAAAGAACAGTTTTTCTGTGCCGCACAGTGGCTGAAAGCCGAGCATACAAAACCGATTCTCACTTTGCCTTTCAACCTTAGTTGATGTGCATACTGCTCATTGGATCATTTTCTGCGCAGAAACTTTCATAGAGCCATGAAGACTTTTTCAAAAGTTATGAGCTAAAAGGACTTAAACATGTTGACAGGTGACATAAAACATTGAGAGGTGAATGAATGCAAAACTGTGTCTTCGTGGTGCAGGGTAAAGGCGTACTGGTAGCAGCAAAACACGAAGCCCATGGTTTAGTTTCAGTCCCGTTCTCCCCACTCCTCAGAAGTTAGCCCGGAACTCCTTGGCTTGGTTTTGCAGGCTTGCGCCAATTGCCTCCTCCGCCCTTACCCAGCGGCGAGCCAGTCCTACTCCACCTGGGTGTGGACTCCTTCGACAGAATGTTTACTTCTACTTTTGCTCCTTCCTGCGCTGTATGTTCCTGTGTAGAATATCCAGTCTGCCAGTATTCTTAAAAACTACGTTCGTCCAGGAAACTGCTTCCTAAAAACTGCACAAAGAACTAGTTATCCGCTTATCCTGGCATTATCTGATCAATAGTACTCTACAGATGTTTGCATTTTTAAAAAGAATAAATTTTTCCTCCTTTTTATTTAAAAAAATTTTTTTTCTAGGAACACATTTATTTTTGTTCATGTCAAATTAAAAGGAACCATTCATTTTTGATTGCCTAGTACAGTGGACATTCAATACCTGGTTTGTTGAAAGTTGAGGAGAATGTGAATTCTAACTGGTTAAGAACCAGATATTTATTCATAGAAAAAACACTTTAGTATATTAAAATTTACTATCTAATATTTTTCTAGCTATGCAGACCCAGTAAAAGGATGTCTTTGTTTTGCTAACATGCAATAATTGCGAGGTAATATGTGTTATCAATACAGTAGACATCCCGATGTCATTTCTAACATATCCGAACTTATTGCCTAGAGGATTAAACAACCTAACTACTTCACATATATCAGTTTTCACTTGCATTTTATGGCATCAGATATGAATTCCAACTAGCTAGTTTCTATAAGGAAAAACTTCCAAATATCTTTCTTCAAGAGAACGTCACACTCAACATTACGGTTACCTCTAATATTCTATGACTCAAGAAGTGGTGTAGTGTGGAACAGTGAACTACAGATCAGAAAGCCTGACAGATGTTAGCTGCACCATAAATGTAGTAGTTGACCATGATCTCTAGTTGGTTACTTCTGGCTCTTACCTTTGTGCAAGAGTATGTGAATTGAATGATCTCCATTATTTCATCCAGTTCCAAAAGTACAGAAAATCTGATTAATCATCATGGTTACAAAATATAAATGCAAATACAGACATACAGAGAAGTTCAAAGTAGACGAACTTGGATTTTTTTAACCACTTGTCTTACTCTATATCACTAATATTTTACACAATAAACATTGAGTGTCTACTGCAGGCACTATTGCAGGCACTTGGATGTCTTATGGGCTCCTTAAGTTAAAAATTGAATTTGCAACTCTTACAGATACATACATACTACTCACACATGTCCTTAAATATGCACACCCTGTAGCATGTAATTTGGTGACAGCCCTTGTCTTTGAAATGCTCAGGCTAAAAGTCTTGTGCTAATCCTTATCCCTCTCTTTTTGAGACAGAGCCTACTATGTATTTCATGCTGGCCTTGAACTCATTCTGTAGCCCATGCTGACTTCGAATTCTCAGTGATCTTTCTTCCTCAGCCTCCCGAGTGCCAGGATTATAGGGGTGTGCCACCGTGCCCAGCTGTACCTCTTTCTTTCCTTCACCAAGTCCATTCCTTGAGCAAGTCATATTGGCTGCACATTCAAAATATGTCTGAATACTTCCAGCACCTCACTGCTATCACTCTAGTTCAAGCTGCCATCTTCTCTTGTCTAGATTGCTGTGGAACTCTTAATGGTCTCTTTCACTTGGCTACTTACTATCTATTGTGTATAGAGCAACCAGATGATGCTTTGTATGAGGAACTTCAGGTTGCTCCCCTGCTCAGAAGCCTCCCCAGAAGTTGCTTCCAAACATACTTCACATCCACAGTCCTTTCCTTGGCTGTAAGGCTCTGGACACGTGGTAACTTCTGCAAGTTCAGTATGTCATTGGCTATGACTCTTCTACTCCCTCACTCTATGCCATGCTGGCTTTCTTGGTGTTCATCAAACAGGCCAAGCAGGTTTCTACTTCAGGAACTTTGCCCTTCCTGTTATGTGGACTGGTTATTGCTCAATGCTGTCACGGAATGACCGCTCAAGTAACTGCTAGGTCTATTATCTTCATGATTACTATCTTCATAAAATAGCATCCCTCTCGTTGTCCTCTTTACCCTTTTTCATTTTTTCTTAGACATATTGTTTTTATTTTGTTTATTGCACGTGTTACTCCAGGGGGAATGTGAACTGCACAGCGACAGGGCTCACTGCTGCACCCCCTGTGCCCCAAACAGTACCTAGTACATAGTAGGCACCTAATAATTGTTTGCAAAACAAATGGATTCAGGTCAAGTGAATTCTCCTAAAAGAGTATTTTAGAGCAGTCTGTTGATTATGTGTGAGATCATGAAAAAGAAAATTCCTAGTCATTTTGAATGATTTCTTTTTTATGTTTTCCTCTTCCAAAAGCACAACATGCCACGCCGCATCTATCAGGTTCAAAGCTAAGGCATGCTCCATCTCCTGAGTGCCAACAGCCCTTAAGAATTGCTGAGAAAATAGTCTCAGATTCTCACTGAGAAGGATGAAGAATGTTTCATTCCTTTCTGAGACCTGTAAGGGTCTTCTCTCTCAGGTGAATTACAATACTTTGTCTTCTCTGGTGACTCAGAAGTGTAAGCACATATTTTAAAAAGTCACTCATAACAAGTCTCTTAGATACAAGGAATAGAGCTAGTAAGTATGAGCCATGTATCAGAGTGAGCCCAGCTAGCTTTTCAGGTGTCCTCCTTTATGATATGCATGTTTGGTTGATGATGTAGGACTTGCTTCTTTTCTAAACAGGTGTGGCCCTTTGTGTAACTTGCTTCTACTTGCATATTAGCTCTTAGTAAAACTCCTGACAAAGTGGAAAATATTACAAGCTACTGAAAGTATTTAGAGTGAAGACTATTACTCAATGGCATAAAGGCATGTAGAAGTCCTAAAATCCCAAAAGTTACTAAGCAATGGCAATTTTCCCCAGCAATATTAATATTTGAGCCAATGGATTCACACAAGGGTTCAACTTTGGGCTGAAAACTTTTCCAGTCTGTATCAGTCACAATTATGGGAAGCCTCAAAACTAACCATAATGGCAGGCATCACTTCTGCGTGGAGGCCTTTTAGCCAGAGAGTGGTCTCCTACTCTTGGGGCATCATAGTATATTGATGGAGGTGTGAGAAGCCCATGATCAAAGCAGAGGTAAACATGTTCTTGAACACTTTGGAGGCTGCTATCCTAGCTCAAAAGGAAACAATACCTTATTTCTTACTCCTTTCCACTTTAAGGGTAGCATATAGGAAAATAGGATTTTGAAATAAAATTTTTATTTCTTCTTTAAGTACTGTTTCAACAGGACAGAAAAAGTGGAAAAGTATACTATGAGCCACTTCTGAATGTCCTTGTTATTCTACACTGAATTAAATTAAACTTTGAGATCCTTATACAATATTCTTCTAGCTAGAAATTTGTAGAAAATTCCATTTCTGAGTCTGTGGATACTCCTATAGTATTATAAGACTAAAATGCATCACCAGCTATTCAGTTTACCTATCCCTGCATAGAAAGTAACTTTTTGTGTGTCTGGTCCTGGGGACTGAACTTAGGTCTTGTGCAAGCTGAGCAAAATTCTACCTCTGAGCTACACTCCAGTTCTATAGATAGTTTCTTTGTGTTCACAATTCTTGTTATATAGGCAAATTCATATGGGCTTTGGAAGTTTAATTCTGTAAATATCTAAATCTTTCTGTGTTGATGCACTAATAATATCAATAACTGACAATTATTGATCAGCTTTGTGACATTCATCTAAAATCCACAATAGCTCTTGGAAGTAGCTGCTTATCATCATGTCCATTTCACAAATGAAGAGATGGGCCAGGCATGGTGGCACACACTGGTGATCCCAGCTGCACTTGGACTGCTGAGGTACAAGGACTATGGCAAGTTTGCAACCAGCCTGGGCTACAGAGTGAGCTCAACGCCAGCCTGAACCACATAGTGAGACCCTGTCTCAAAAACACAAAGCAAAAAAATCAAAAAGTGAAGAAATGGAGATACCATGAGATTAAATAAGAAACCATAGCATTCAGAAGTAGAACTGGATTTGAACCCAGTTGGTCTGCCTTCAGAATCTGTATTCTTAATCTCCTATGGACAATGACCATAACAAACTTGCCAGTTTTTACTCACTAGTATTGATATTTCAGCTAACATCTGGAGTGCAACTGGGGGTCACTGTGGAGAACCTAATTGTTAATATCTTTGCAATACCCAACAATTCAATCTTCTTGCTATGAGTAGTTTTTCCAATTTTTATGTCTCAGTATATCTAAGAGCCAGTATGTTGAAACTAGGCCCTTAGAGGGAGAATTAGTTCCTCTCTTACTCAAAAGACTCACTAGAAGATCATTTATTTTGGCAGCACTCCAAGTACTTGCAAGGTAGAAGATTGGAAGACCTTTCAGCAGTTAGATAAAATGAAGTTTTGACATCTGAGCTTCTCACTGGAAAGGCTGGTGAACTAGCCCAGCCTGGATGGGTTTTACGGAGCAGAAGTTAGCAGAAGGAGTCTCTTACTCAAGGCAGTGGAATCAGCACAACAAAGCAGGATGACTTAAAAGTCAGAATTTAGTGTCAGGAGTCCTAGGTCAGTATGACAGGGAATGAAAATTTGAATGAGTTCTGAAAATAAAGAAGCGACACTTATCAGAAGGTAAAAGCATAGCACCAGGGAAATGTGAAAGTGGGCCAGGAGTAAAGCCGAGCATTAGTCTCTGCCCGGCAACTGAAGGGTCATGAGTTTGACTCTCAGAACCTTCCCAAAAACGGAATATGAGAGCAGGGAGCACCGGCTCCCTCACTATACAGCAAGATGATTCCTGGTGAATCCCAAAACTAAATGGTTGCCTTTTAATGCCCTTCATAGTAGGGCGTGTGCAAAGGACAGGTGCATTTAAGGGTCAGGGAACGCTATTGCCCGGCAGGGTGGTTTCTAGCATTGGGACAAATTGGTAACCAGATCTACTGGGAGTAGAGCCCAACCTGCAAAACCCCTGATGCATGAGTCCACCGTTGTGTAAACAGATTCTATCCCCGTCTCACTCCTGGAAACCAAATAGCCTTCATCTCACATCTGCTCTTTAGGGAAATAAAGGTAAGGGGTTGGGCAAGGCAGAGAAGACACCAATAGTAGGGTCTGGCACAGGTGGTTCCCCTCTTATCTGTGTGTATGGTTTACATCATATGCGGGACCTAAAGTGGCTCACAGTTCAAACAGATCTGCTCTGATGTCGGTGTGCTTGCCTGCCAGTATTACCAGAGAATTGTTTTCCTCTTAATGGTTTGAGCTTTTTCTACTGCATGTTTTTGTAGCCCAGGTTGGTTAGTTAATCAGGAGGTTTGGCCTCAAGGTTTAGTCAACCTTGAGTCTGATGCAGCTATCAGCAGTTTTGCATAAGAATTCTCTGAGTCCTTGACTATAGGACCCAAATTTTGATGTGATGTCATTTGTAGACAGCTCTTAAGCACAATATTGCTGTACATAAGCTGGAGGACAGATTATGGTATTAACTATGCTTATCCTGGCACAAAGAGGTTCATATATGCACAGTAGGATAAATGAGAAGTGCATATTGCTTTCAGCAATGGGATTGCAGCCCACATGGGAGGCAATGCATTTCCCCAACTTCTTTAGTAGGCAAGACAAAAGAGATGCCTTTCTATTTCTCCAATTCTGATGCATTCAGAACTATAACATGTTGTACAAAGTCTCCTCCAAGTATAGCGGTAGTCTGTCAGTCTATAACAAACATCTCGCCTCCACTCTTATCAAAAGGCTAACAAAACTGCCAGACAGGGTAGCTCATGCCTGTAATCCCAGTACTTAGGAGGCTGAGGCAGGAGGATTGCCATTGGCTAGAGGCCAGCCTGGGCTACATAAGCAAGTTTGAGACCAGCCTGTACTACACAGGAAAACCCTGTCTAAAAGAAAAAAACGACTACCATTTTCTTGAAGTAATTGATATTCTTCCTGACACAGTGATAGCTATGAAATCTTCCCCATGGCTATACCAATGGCCTTTATGGTGAAGCCTTAGATTTGACCAACAACATTTAATTGTCACTTAAAGAGCCCCCAGCTGGGATTGGTACTATGAGAAAATATGGGCAGGAGCTACTTGCAAAGATCGAAGGTAATGTGCTAGAGAGTTCCCATCTTGCTTTTACGGGATCAGTGTAGTGAGGTACTGGCATAAATCAGTAAAGGCAGAAAGTTCAGACAGTCCTTTCATTGACCTGTAAATAAATAATAAACCTTAATTCATGTTGTGTAGTTTCTTATACTCTTTTATGTCTATTTCTTTAGTTCACTTGGGATTTATTCTGGAGTATTACATGAGGCATTAATCTAACCATACATTTTTATTGGGGCACTGGATAAAAATATGCTGGATCACTCAGTAATGTTACTACTTCAAGTTAAGTACACTTTAAAGGGCTGAAGATGATAAAGGTCATAAGGAAGTGCTGCTTAATCTGCAGCAATTTATTGTCTAAGGAGATGAAATACACACAGATTACAAAGCAACATGTGAAAAATGCCTTGTAAGTCATACAAGAAAAATACAGTATTTCGTGGGGGTGAATATTAGAGAGATATGTCAATTTTTTGTGCCTGGAATAAGAAATTTCACCAAAGTGTGATTTTACATGGGCTTACAGGGATAGGTGACTATCATAATTAGGACTTGGTTATAACAAATAGAAAAATCTCACAGCAGGCAACCCATGACCCCACCACCGTTACAGTCTGTGTTTCTACCCTCCATGCTCCCAGTGCAGACAGGAGATTCTGACTCAGAAGGCCCATGAACTGCTAACACTGGGGTTCACATTCAGGCCCTCCCTGCATGTACTCTGTACCACCTGAGGTACTAGAGTAGGCAGTCTAAGAACTGCTGGCACTGCAGTACTCAACTGGGATTTACATGCACCCTGACCCCCTGGAGGTCACAGAAACAGGCAGTCTGGTCCGTGATCACCACCAGTGTGGCCCAAGTCTGGCTCCTGTGTGTGTGCCAAGCTGGCTAGAGACACAGAATCACGTAGTCCACAAACTGTTGACCCTGCAATTTGTGTCTGGGCTCTGCATGCATCCTGAACTACCAGGGGACACAGGATCATGGGTCTGTGATTACGCCACCAGTGCACCATGCTTCTGGATGATATGCATGCCCTGAGCTGTGAGGGGACACTGGATCAGATGGTCTGCCATTGGTTGACATCATTGTTCGCATCTGAGACCAGGGAGAACTAGGTAAACTTTACCACCTACTGGAAGACCCCAGAAGTAAAAGCACATCTCAGTGGACACTGAGTGTCAAGCCTCACCACCATGAAAACTAGGGCCACTAGTGACCTTTGCTGAGCTGCAAGGGAAGATGGAGACTGAGCATTCTGCCTCCAGCATTAAGCATGACAACTCGAAGGACTAAAACGCAATCTCAGAACTCCACCCCATTCAGAACAAGTCCAGGAGATAACTGCATAGGAGAGCTTGATAAACACACACCTGAAATAGCCAAAATAATTGCAATAGAAGTGAAGAAACAATTCCATCAGATTATAGAAGATATCAGATCAGAAATAAGCTCTCAGGCAAAAAATGAAATGCCAACAATAATGAAAGAATTGCTGAGCATATCTAAAGAAGAAATATATATACATAAAAAAGATGAGCATAGGCAACTGATGGAAACATTAAGTGAACAATCTAGAAATGAACTAGAACACATGAAACTGATTCAAAGAGATATCCAGGGAGGCAAAATTTCTACTGAAAGCTAGTAAAATCACTTGAATGAAGCCGAACATAGAATTTCAGATCTTCAAGACAGTATGGCAGGTAGTGATTGTGAAAGGAAGGATCTCTTAAAATCTACACGGAACCAGGAAAAATCATCAACAGCTGCAAGTTTAGCCAAAGAGCAATAAAGTCAGACTAATAGCAGTCAATGAAACAGCAGGAGGCAACACAAACGACATAAAAAGAATCTTGGCAGAAATAATAGCAGAAAAATTCCAAAGCATGGAAACAGAAACTGAGATATAGGTAAATGAGGCATATAGAAATCCTACTAGTCATAACCATAATAAAACTACACCCAGACATCTAATAATCAAGATCCCAGATCTTCAGAAACAGAACAGAATATTAAAAGCTGCTAGAGAAAAGAAACAGATCACCTATAAAGGAAAGCTCATCAGAGTCATGGAAGACTTCTCAACACACACCATCAAATTGAGAAGAGCTTGGAGTGAGGTATTACAGGTCCTAAGACAAAACAGCTTACAACCAAGAATGAGGTATCCTGTCAAACTATCTTTCAAGTTTAATGGAGAAATAAAATATTTCCACCACAAAGAGCAATTGAAGAACTTGGTGAGTGCCAAACCATCCTTACAAAAAATACTGAAAGACATTCTAGACAGAGAAGAAAATGACTGCAATTTCAAACATGCCAATAGAAAGGAACCCTCAAGAAGAGCAAACAAGTAAATAGGTAGCAAAAACAAGAAACCAACAGCAAGAAAAAAAAACAAGACAATGATAAGCCAGCACATATTTATTATAACCATGAATGTAAATGGACTCAACTCACCAGTCAAAAGAAACAGACTGGCAGAGTGGATTAAGAAACAAAATCCAGTGATATGCTGTGTACAGGAAACACATTTTACTCAAAAGGAAATCCATAGACTGAAAGTCAAAGGATGGAAAACAATCCTCCATGCAACAGGAACCCAGAAAAAGGCAGGAGTAGCTATTATGTTTGCAGACAATTTAAACTTCAAATCGAGAACAATCAAAAGAGATAAAGAAGGTCACTACATACTTGTTAGGGAAAAACTGCAAGAGGATGAGATAATTCTAAACATATATTCACTAAATATTGGAGCACCAAACTACATAAGACAAATCTTAAGCATGAAAACCCAAATAATCAATAACACTATTGTAATAGGAGACCTCAACACACCCTTGACACGAAAAGATAGGTCAAGTGGACAAAAAATCAGCAAAGAAATAACAGAATTGAAACAAATCTGTGAACAAATGGACCTAGTAGATGTATACACAGTGTTCCACCCCACAACATCAGAATACACATTTTTCTCAGCTACACATGGGACTTTCTCTAAAATAGACAGCATTCTAGCCTATAGGGCATACCTACCCAATTGCAAAAGAAGTGAAATTGTCCCATGAATATTATCTGATCACAGTGCAATGAAATTGGCAATTAATGACAAAAGGAATTCTAAAAACTCCATAAACACTTGGAAATTAAACAACAACTACCTGAACAACCAATGGGTTATAGAAGAAATTAAAGAAGAAATTAAACAATACCTACAAACAAAGAAAAATATAGATACAACTTACAGGAATCTGTGGGATGCAATGAAAGCAGTCCTCACAGGGAAATTTATAGCGACAAACTCACACATAAGGAAAACAGAAAGAGAGCAAGCAAATAGCCTAATGGTGCACCTCAATCATTTAGAAAAAGCACAAGTCAAGCCCAAAGCCCAAAGAAGGGAGGAGATTATGAAAATCAAGGCAGAAATTAATGCAATTGAAACAAAGAAAACCCTACAAAAAATAAATGAATCAAAGACTTGGTTCCCTGAAAGAATAGATAAAATTGATAAACTTCTAGTCAACCTTACCAAAAAAAGAAAGGAAAGAACTCAAATTTATGCAATAAGGAAAGAAAAGAATGAAATCACCACAGATCCTACAGAAATTCAGCAGATTATTAATGCCTACTTTGAAAATCATTATTCCCATAGGATAGCAAATGCAGAAGAAATGAAGATTCCAAGATATGTACGAATTACCAAGGCTGAGTGAAGAAGATATAAAAATCCTGAACAACCCAATATCAATTAATGAGATTAAAAATGTGATTAAAAATGTACCAACAAAGAAAAGCCCAGGACCTGATGGATTCACAGCAGAATTTTATAAGAAATTCAAAGAAGATTTAATACCAACATTTCTCAACCTCTTCAATGAAATTGAGAAGGAAGCAATTCTCCCTAACTCATTTCTGAAGGCAAGTACTATGCTGATACCAAAACCAGAGAAAGATCTAACCAAGAAAGAGAACTACAGACCAATCTCCCTAATGAATATGGATGCAAAGATACTCAATAAAACATTAGCAAATAGAATGCAGCAAATCATCAAGAAAATCATACACCATGACGAAGTTGGATTCATTCCAGGAATGCAGGGATGGTTCAATATTCTCAAATCCATTAATGTTATACACCATATCAATAGAGCCAAAGACAAAAAACATATGATCGTTGCAACAGATGCAGAAAAAGCTTTCGACAAAGTCCAGCATGCATTCATGATAAAAACTCTACAGAAAATAGGACTAGATAGTCTTATCTCAACCTGATCAAAACCATCTATGACAAACAAACAGCCTACATCATACTCCATGGACAAAAATTGAAAGCTTTTACTTTAAAATCAGGAACAAAACAAAGGATGTCCTCTGTCACCACTCCTGTTCAGCATAGTGCTCGAAGCATTAGCCAAAGCAATTAGACAAGAGAGAGAAATGAAAGGAATAAGGATAAGAAAGAAAGTGGTAAAACTATCACTATTTGCAGATGCCATGATACTCTACATGGAGGATCCCAGAAACTCCACAAGAAGACTCCTTCAATTAATTGACAAATTCAGCAGTGTAGCTGGATACAAAGTCAACACCCAAAAATTCCTATACATAAACAGCAAAGACTGAGAGAGAAATGAAGTAAACCATACCTTTCACAATAGCATCCAAGAAATTGAAGTATTTGGGAATCAATCTATCAAAAGAAGTAAAAGATCTATTCAATGAAAACTCCAGTACTCTGAAAAAAGAGATCGAAGAGGATTTCAATAAATGGAAAAATATTTCTTGCTCATGGATAGGAAGAACCAACATTGTGAAAATGACCATACTACCAAAATTGTTGTACAGACTCAATGCAATTCCCATTAAACTACCATTAGCATATCTCACAGATCTAAAGTAACATTCCTTAAATTCATCTGGAACCAGAAGAAACCCAGAATATCAACAGCAATCTTGGGCAACAAAGAGAAGCCATGTGGCATCACAATCCCTGACCTGAAATTATACTACAAAGCTACTGTAATAAAATCAACCTGGTAGTGGCTAAAAAGCAGACCTGAGAGTCAATGGAACACACTGGAAGACACAGACACAACCACAAACACACTCCACCCCCTACTCTTTGACATAGGGACCAAACAAGCTCACTGGAGAAAAGATAGCTTCTTTAATAAATGGTGCAGGAAAAATTGGCTTGCCACTTGCTGAAGACTGAAAATAGACCCAAGTTTATCACCATGCACCAAATTCAAGTCAAAATGGATCACAGATCTCAATATTAAAACAGAAACACTAAATCTACTGGAAGAGAATGTAGGTAAAAACTTTGAAAACATAGGGATATGCAGAGTTCATGAACAAAGACCAAACTGCACAGGAAATACTTCAAAGAATCAACAACTGGGATCTCATTTTATTGAAAAGTTTTTGCACATCTAAAGAAACCACCAGCAGAGTAAAAAGAAAACCCACAAATTGGAAAAAAAAATATTAGCTGACTGTCCTTTGGACAAAGGTCTTCCATCTAAAACCTATAGAGAATTAAAAAACAACAGCTCCTCCAAATTGAAAGACCCAATCCAAAAATGGGCAGCTGAAATGAAATTGAAAAGGAAGCAATTCTCTCTAACTAATTGCACCTGAAAAGAATACACACTTCTCAAAAAAGAAATAAAAATGGCAAATAAATACATGAAAACATGTTCAACATCATTAGCCATTCAAAAATGCAAATTAAAACAACATTGAGATTTTGCCTCACCTCAGTAAGAATGGCTATCATTAAGAAATCAACCAATAACAAATGCTGTTGAGGCTGTAGAGAAATAGGAACTCTTCTCTACCGATGGTGGGAATGCAGACTGGTGAAACCATTGTGGAAATCAGTTTTGAGATTCCCCAGCAAACTAGGTCTAGAGGTCCCATTAAGCCCAGCTCTTACCCTTCTGAGTATTTTCCCAGAAGATCTGAAAACATCATATCACAGCAATATATGTGCACCCATGTTTATAACAGCACAATTTGTAATTTCTAAATTGTGGAAGCAACCCAAATGTCCATCTACTGAGGAATGGATTAAAAATTTGTATATAATGGAATATGTTTTTATATAATGGAATATTAGTCACCTATAAAAAACATAAACTCAAGGCTTTTACAGGTAACGGTCACAACTAGAGACCATACTCATAAGGTAAATAAATCAGACCTCCATGTGTAAGCACATCTTGTCTCACTAGTATATGAACCTGAAAGAGGGAATAAAAATTAAGAGGTATGATAAACAGTGTGAAATGAAAGGAAACTCCTCAAAAGTAAAAAGCTACTGGGATTAGGGAAAAGAAAAAGAAAGAAGGAGAAATTCTGCATATATGTGTATACAGGGTAGCTAACCTAGTTGCACTACTGACTTCTATCACTTTACTGAAAGGAACAGTTAACGATTAATTATTTGATCAATCTTGCACGTCTATATTTATTTTCCTGAGAAACCACTTTGAAGATACCTATAGGTAATACAACAATCACTGTTAATTTCCTACCATTTTATAATTTAGTATTGTTTGTATTGTTCTTATGCTATTTTGTAAATGGATGTCTGTTTGTTAATATGTTTTCCGTCTCTTATTTTTTTAAATAAATTTTTAAAAGAATAGAAAAATCTCTTAAATCATCTCAAAAAAGGAGGTGACTTTCTAAAATCTGCTCCAAAAACAAACTGTCAGAAATATTAAAGGTTCTATGCACAAGGTTATTTATTATTTACTATTGCATTCCTGATAATAGCAAAGGGCAAAGAGCAACTCAAACAGTATCAGTATAAAGCTGCTGGTTGAAGGAACTGTTACACACTCCAATGATGGAGGACATAGCAAAAAAAGGAAAAAGAAAATTTCTGTATATATCCAGTATAACTGGTTCAGAATGGTGCTTATAATGTGCTACCTTTGATATAAGAAGCAAGGAAAGCAGGAAGGGATCATATGTATATATGTATATATATATATAGTAACCAAATGGGAAAGGAACAGAATGAAAGACACAAGAAATAATGCTGTGCAAAAAAGTAAATCAAGAAGGGGCATAGGGAGTGTGAAAGGCAGCAGAATTGCAATCATAAATAGGATCCACAGAAAAGCCTCTGTCCTTGAGCAAAAGTAGTATTGGGGAACCCAGGACTTTATGCATGCTGAGGTGGTGCTGTACCATTGAACTACACCCCCATGCTCCACTTGAACAAAGTTTTGAAGCAAGCTACACAAGAAACTAGAGAAGGCCATATCAAATGGAAGACCAGCTACCAAGGCCTTGAGCCGTTAATGTGCCTGCCTTCAAGAAAAAGGTCACTGTAGTTAACCTAGGATGAATGAGAGAGAGAACTCAGGAGATGAAGCCAAAGAGATGAAGGGAAGTCTCCCAAGGGCCTTATACTTACTCCAAGTGAGATGAAAGGATAAAGCAGGATTCCAAGCCGACATTAATGAGACTTGGTTTACATTTCAACAGGATCCCTCTCTCTGCTTCTTGTATGTTTGCTCTATCTTCCTTATTATGTCTCAAAAGCTCTGCATACTCACAACTGTGTTCCCTTCCCAGCATCAGCTTGCATGTGACTTTTGGTTTGGAGTTGTAACAACTGTTGACATTTCAGTGGATGTGCCTCTGTGACCTAATCATTTAGTCACTCCATGTCCCAGGTCTAGTTTCTTGGGTGACAAAATATTAGACTCATGTATTATTAGATTAACTAATATTAATCCACTATGGTACCATAAGTAGAAGCCAGGGTCAGTGAAGAGCAGAATGCTATGGTATTTCCAAGAGGGAATATGAGCAGAGGCAATGGTTAGTACATCTACTTCATCAGGCACTTCAAATAATGTCAATAAATACATAACAGTCAATAAGGGCTGGGGTTATAGCTCAGTGGAATAAGCACTAGCCTGGAAAGCACAAGGTCTTGACTTTGGTCCCCAGTACCGCAAAAAAAAAAAAAAAAAAAAAAAAAAAAAAAAAAAAAAAAAAAAAAAAAAAAGAAACAACAACAACAAAAACACTAGACTTTTGGCTGGGCATGGTGGCACACACCTGTAATCCCAGCACTTGGGAGGCTGAAGCATGAAGATTGTTGCAAGTTCGACACCAGCCTGGGTTACAAAGTGAACTCAAGGCTCGCTTGAACTACATAGGGAGACCCTCTCTCTTTTTTTTTTTTTTTTTTTGGCGGTACTGGGGATCAAACTCAGTACCTTGCGCTTGCTAGGCAGGCGCTTATTCCACTGAGCTATATCCCCAGCCCCGAGACCCTCTCTCAAAAAGAAAAAAAAATCAATCAATAAATCTAGCACATATAATGAATGCCAACAATCCTACCATGCTGCCATGATTTTCAGTAATCATTTACGAGTAATCACAACAGACAGCTGCAGTAAGTGATGGCTCCATAGTAAAACAATATTTCTAAACATCTTTGGTGAGGACTAGTTTTCTTATTTTATTCCTAACCTATAGGTAAATGGTATTTTTACTTAAAAAAACACTGGAAGTAAATTCTTAAAAAAAAACAAAATAGGTATATGCAATGGAAATCTAGATGTTTTATTATTAGATTTAACAGGCAGAAAATTGTTGTAAGTTTCTAAATGCTTAGTCTCATCTTCTGTAATTATTTCATCAGGTGCCAGTAATGCATAGTTCTACACTTATTTTACAATAACGATGGCAAATTAATGTCATTTCTTATTCTGAATTAGCACTCTTAAGAATATGATGTGAAACTGCCTTTTTACTTTTCTTGTTAAATAGTGCCTTGCATGTAGTTAATGAGTATTTCTTGATTGAACATATTTTCTCACATGAAAAACATTGTGTGACTTGTTCTATTTAGAGTCACTATTAAAGATGACCTCCACTGCTAAATAAGGCTAAGATAGTTTTGTTCTTTTCTTAGATTACAAATGCATGATATGAGGAAAAATAGAAATGATCTGTCTCAAATTTTAGAAACAGAAGGAAAAAGAAGAAGTATTAACATTGATTTAGAAGGAAAATTTCTAAATACTTATCCTTCACTGAGATCTAAAATCCTGGTTCTGTAATTGATTGGAGAATCTTTTTCTTAATTGAGCAGGTGTTAATTCCTCTGCTCAGTTCTCTATAAAGTGAATTAAACTGATTTAAATTCATATTTTATGGTTTCAGGATCTAAGATAAACAACATGACAGAAAATATGATGAAAGAAGCAATAAACAAATAAATCATTCTATAGTAACTACCATTCTATAATAATGAGTCAGAGACAAATCAGAATAAGATCATTCTGGTGGCAGTAAGCCTAAACCACTAATTTATCCTCTGTATGACTTCATAATCCAGAGTTCTGACTAGAATTTTAAAATTCATCTGCAGATATTATTAAAGTAAAAAATTATCCAAAGTGGTTATGGAGGAGTTACCTGTGCATTTAACGTCATGAATGCTGCTTTAGAATTATTTAAAAGTAGCTAGATGTGCCCCATGTTTTGCTTTTATTCATACAGAATCAAAACAGTTAAGGCTTAAGCAGGGAAAACATCAAACAATATTTCCCTTGCTCCTTTGCCACAATATATTATTTTTAAAACAGAAACAGAAAAATTAAAAGATAAGAAGATATTTTTAAACAATTATTTCAAATCCATTATTGCTAAGAATTTAAGTTGTTGTCCATACTGATTGTGGTGAAAATACATTTTTGCTGTTTTACAAATTACCCTTTAGAAAGAGATAGCAATGGTTTTCTCAAGAAAAACAACTCAAAGGGTGATGTTCCTGTAAGATTCTATAAGATAGAAATTAACAAATGTTCCCTAAATTCTTTCTAAAACGTGCTAAATCTGCTGGGTGTGGTGGTACACACCTGTAATCCCAGCACTTGGGAGGCTGAAGCAGGAGGATCACTGCAAGTTTGAGGCCAGCCCGGGCTACAAAGTAAGCTCAAGTTCAGTCTAAACTGCACAGTGAAACCCTGTCTCAAAAAGACAAAAGGAAAAAAAAATGCTAAACATATTTCCTTTGCCATTCTAGAAGATACCAAAGCTCTTGAGAAGGATATGTGGATGACAATGGTTTGTTGTCTGCTTGGCTCTTGTTCTTCCTAAATACTTCCTTGTTGGGAAACATTGCTTCATGGGACTCCTGTGAGGCACTGGCTGCCCTTGTTCTGAATTGACGTTTGTAATGAGAGACAGTCTTGAAATAGAGATAATGTCTCCCAGTAGAGCAAGAAGCAGGTTGGTTTACTATTCAGTAGGAAGGTAAGGTCTCCCTCCAGGGCAAAGATCAGATTCTTTCACAGACTAGTAGAAAGACTGGGGCCCCCAAGCTCTGGGTTTCTCACCTGTAACCCAATCTCTTGGCTGCATAAGCCTCACCTGGCTCTCAAGGAGTCACCCTGTGAGAACTGGAGGGTGGAACCAGTGCAAATGCTGATACTCTAGTTATTAATATTACTACAAGTAATGTATAGCACTTTGTCTTTAATGCAGGAATCTGAAACTAGGGCAGGCTAACCTGTTCACTTGTGTGTGAGTAAAATTATTAAGTTCCTGCCTTCCTTGAATTCTGATCTTGAGTTTTTTATTCAGGCACAGCAGTACCTTTGCCCTTCAGTTTCCTGAGAGAACCACGTGTCTGCATAAGAGCCTTCCTTTTATGTAGGTTCTGTAAGCATCTGTTAATTGCAATCAAAATGGCCCTGACAGAAACAAGAACACATTTCTTGTTACAAAGCAGAAATAATTAAGTAGTTTTCTAAGTGTTTTCATTAAAGAAAGTCCTGGCTGAGTGGTTATAGCATTCCAGGTATTATATTGGGTGATGCAGCTAATAGTAGAAGATGGAACGCTTCACTGAGTTTCAATCTTTTTAAGAAACTAGCCTAAAAACTAAGCAAACC
Organism: Dinomys branickii; assembly: GCA_004027595.1. Taxonomy (NCBI): domain Eukaryota; kingdom Metazoa; phylum Chordata; class Mammalia; order Rodentia; family Dinomyidae; genus Dinomys; species Dinomys branickii. Next base: position 41,906 of record PVLD010011065.1, on the reverse strand, counting down.
AATACACAGTAGTTGCAAATTGCAGCAAGTATTAAAAAGAAGAAGGTAGGAATGTGAAAAGCAAGGAAGGCAGGCTGGTGTGGAGCTCGGTGGCACTTGCCTAGCATGCACAAGGTCCTAAGTTTGATCCCCAGCACTGTACAGACACACACATGCACACACAGACACACAGTTGAGTTAATCATATCCCTTAGCTATTGTGGGCTGATCAGGTCCAGAATCTCCTGAACAGTGTATGGCAAAGGGTAAATAACAAGAGGCAAGTGGAATGACTTCAGAGCCCCAGGAGGATCAAAGCCCTCTCACAGAATTTGAGATTCTCTCATGGCTAGGACCAAGACCTTCTCTGGGTGGCCCGTATTTATTTGGTTATCAGAATAAAGGGGAGGAGTATTGAGTTATTGTGTGCTGATCAGGCCCACAATTTTCCCAAACGAGTGTACAGTGAAGGCTTAAATAAATGAGACAGTTGAAATGATTTCAGGGTTCTAGGAGGGTCTAACTCTCTTACAGCTTCAATATTCTCTGAGTTTAGACCAAGAGTTCTCTGGGTGGCCCGTATTTATTTGGTTTTCTAACAAAGGAGGAGGATACTCAAGAAAATGCTGGAATCTCGCAGGATCTTGGGAGAATTTTCCCAAATAGTAAATTATTGTCAATCAGGAAAACTGCCTTATCTTTAGGTTGGTATTTATTGTAGGAGTGTGGAGACTGTGGCTGCAGTTTCCTTATAATTAATTGGGGTTGGAACCAGACATCCTCAGCTGTGGCTTTGTCTTGTCCTTTGAGGTGTCACAGTTTCACAGGCCAATACAGGCCTCAGGGTGACCAGTGACTCACAGAAGTTCACTTACTATGAGTCCACTGCCCATGTTCAGATAAGGTGTCTAAGCTTCAGACAATTCACAAGTAAACACAGAAAACCAATTGGTTAATATTAAATTCTGCTCAGAGCCACTTTGTAGTGGTCTCCATTAGAGGAGTACCCAAGAAGGGTAGAGTCACTTAAGAACTTCTCCAAGTAAGGTATTAAATTAATCCTCCCAGAAGTGAGATGCCTGAGGTGATATTGTCTTAACCTTTGAGGCTTTCTGGCTTCATCCTCCATTACAGGTTTTAGTAGGGATGAGTGACCCACAGAAGTTCACTTGCTATGAATCCATCACCCACTTCCAGACAAGTGGCCTGGGCTTTGGACAGATTCATAAGAAAACATAAAAAGCCAATTTGTTAATGTAAGTCCTGCTCAAGGTTGCTTCATTGTGGTCTCTACCACACACACACACACACACACACACACACACACACACACAGATGCAAGCTACCTTAGAGTAAAGAAAAGTAACTTTTAGTGAGACATTTTTTAGGCTAAAATGTTGGTGAAAGTTTGGTACAAATCAAAGAAACAGTAGATGTCAAAGATGCGAAATGCTCGAAATGGAAAGAGTTTAGAGAATTGTGACATTGAGGGAAAAACAAGCCTTGATACAGGCAGTAAGGAGGAAAAGTGCCAAGCGGTCCAGGGAAGACTTTAGACAGGGATCAAGGGCTTACAGACCAAGACCAAGGTAAAGAAAGAGGCTGAATTTATTCTATGTATAATAGGAAGCGATTGAAAATTTTAAGTGCTTGAACGATAGGACCACATTTACAGTTAAGATACTGAGTTTTACCGTCACGTGAAAGATGGATTAAAGAAAACAAAAACACAAGTGGAGCTGGGCGTGGGGGTACACACCCGTGTTCCCAACACCCAGGAGGGTTTCCGTGAGTTTGAGGCCAGCCTGCGCTACCTTGGAGACCCCGCCTCCAAACAAAAAGCATACAAGTGAGAGGCCAGGTAACTGCTTTGTCTAGGAAATTGATAATGGTAGGATCAGGTGGAGGCAGCAGAGCCAGAGAAAGTGGACCCCATGCTGAGAAGGGGGCAATGAATAGGAGTGTGTGTGGGGGGGGTGTTTTTCTTTTCATTATGATACGGTCATTCTATTCAATGAACAGACCACAATTAATTTACCCATTCTACTACTAATGCAAAGCATAATGAACAATGCTGCAGTTACATCCTTGTGCACATCTATGAGAGTTTTTCTAGGTGCAGATCTACAGAGGTGGAATCTGGATCACATTGCATGTGCACCTTTAAATTGACTAGATATTCCCAATGACTGTAGCATTTTATTTTAAGGCGTTGGTTTGTAAAACATTCTGCTGTACAAGATTACTATACACGGCCATGGTTACCAAACGCTACAAGAAAGAAAAAAAATGCCAAGAAGTTGAAGCTAAAACAAAATTGTGCAGTAACCCAAATCTGTCATTTATAAATTCTCTCTTTTAAGAGCATGCAACAGAGATGAAACACAGCCTTTCTCCACTCGCAACTCCGTATCTTTCTAAGCAATACCCAAATGCTCGGATCTTCCTGGAACAGCATGAATGTGATATATTCCTATAAATGTTGAAATCTTTCCAGTGGTAAGAGCCACATTAAGGTGGCATTCCTTCATGATCTGGTGTTTCATCTGATCCTTCTTCTCCTTTAATTTTGCTATAGTTTGCTTCAGCTTGAATCAGCTTAAAATTTTGCTATTTTACTTGCAATTATTACAATTACAATTATTAGAGCTTTGAGTAATACTCAAACTGAAACTCCAGGTGAAACTCCAGTTCAGATAGAGATGCAAATGCAATACAGATATATATGTATATAAACCTGAAATAAGTTTTCTCGTGATAACCTCTGGTAAATTTGTAAGAAAATAGATTTAGAAAAACATTTTTTAGTCCAACTGTATGATATTTTAGATACACCTAACTATAAGAAAATCCAACTGCATGTGGAAGTTAAGAGAAATAAAGGTATAAGCAAACTTTTTAAGGTAGATATTCTTTCTAAAATGTTGCCTTGTGATTCCCTTTAAAAACATATCCCTCTCATATATGTAAGGTGAAATCAAATGCAGTTTGCTGCTAAATCATTCATTACACTTTGTCCTCCTGAGCCCAGAGAGGTTGGTTGAGTGATCAAGAATGAAGGCTTTTGGAGGCAGAGACTGAGTGGCATTGACAGGAATAGCAATGGGAGACAAGGATACATACCAGCTCGCAGGAGGAGCGCACAGCAGTCTAATTCTTCTTACTGGCCGGTTTCTCCAGTCCTTTCCTCTCGTGACACCAGACCCCTGCTCTCTGAAGCTGCCTTACTTTCTACAGTGCATTTCTCCATCTGTCTTCACTTTATGGCAGGATGGGGTTCATGATGTGTGAGTGCCCCTTTGTGTACTTTTCCTTTCCCACTATGCCTCCATCCTTAAAGAGGATGTGCTTTTTTTTTTTTTTTTTGGTCTTTTTGAGACAGGATCTCACTATGCAGTTAAGGCTGACCTTGAACTCAATTTGTGGCCCAGGCTGGCCTTGAACTTACAACGATCCTCCCACCTCAGCCTCCCAAATGCTGGGATTACAGGCGTTTGCCACCGTGCTTGGCTGAGGATATGCTTTCTAACTTCACAGATCTTTCCAGTGCTTCCTAATGTGCCTTATGGATCAAGGATTGCAAATTCAAATATCGAGAGGAGCCAGAAAGGTAATTTGAGTTGCCTCTGGAAAGGAAATTCACAGGGTGGGGATCACAGAGAACTGGAGTGTGGTCTCTAAAAGAGGGGAATTACTGTCAAACTCCAGTTGATTTTTACCATGCGGAAATGAGGTCCACATGTTATCAGATTTTTTGATTCTCTTTTAAAAAGATACAGAAACCCAGACTTTTTTTCTTTTTTGGATGGTTCTTGTCTTTCATTAGATGAGATTTATTTTTAAATTTAAATTTTTCTATTTGAACTTTTGAGACAGGGTCTCACTATGCAGTTCAGTCTGGCCTTGAGCTCACTTAGTAGCCCAGGCTGGTCTTGAACTCAATGATCCTTCTGCCTCAGCCTCCTGAGTGCTAGGATTACAGGCATGCTCCACCATGACCGACCTTTTAAATTATTTTCTGTTAGTACATGTTTACAGTACATAAAGATTACATTTATCATTAGGAATTGGTAGATGTACATAACACATCTTAATTCTTTTTTTTTGTCTCCTACTCCAGATTTTTAGGTGAAATCCTCCACTGTTAGGTGTTGTCAACTAGCTGAGTAAAGTCTACACTGCCGGATGTGGTGGCACATGCTTGTAATTCCAGCACACAGGAGGCAAAGGCAGAAGAATCACTGCAAGTTCAAGATTAGTATGGGCTACATAGTGAGATCCCAGCTCAAACACACACACACACACACACACACACACACACACACACACACGCACACAACTACACTAAGGCTGCACTAAAATTTCAAGAAAGGTGAGAGGTGTGGCTTGTGAGACATCATTTTGTCACCTCTGCTTTAAGGAGAATTTTGTCTTTGCTGGCTCGATTCCGAGGCTTTTGGAGAACTAAAGATGCAGAATGAAGAAAATAAGAACGAAGATCAAGATCTGGGACATGAGGTAGAAGAAGGAAGGACCTACCCAGACAAAACAAAGTGATACAGATAACAAAGGTCTGCGGCTAGAAGGAGAGGGCAAGAGCACAGAAAGACCCAGAGCTGGGCAGTCTAGATTCGGAGAGGGGGACATTATGTGGGACCCCAAAGAAGCTCTAGGAGTTAGGCGAGGCAAGAGGATGAGTAAGTGTGGGGGAGTATGGCCCACAAATGGGACCCTTTTCAATGTTCTCTGGAGAAATTAGACAAAGATTAGCGCTCTTCGGATTGGGGATAGGGCTGAGTGGTAGAGTACTTTCACGGCATTTCTGAGGCCCTGGGTTTGATCCCCAGCTCTGGAAATAAAAGGTAGAACTCTTCTTAAAGTACTTTTGGATGCAGATTGGGCTTTTTTAGGTATTCCTTGTGGAGACAGGTTACTTTAGGTCCTGGGGATTATGAAAGTAATTTGAATATAATTACAAATATAATTCTTGGTTGTAGGAAACAGAAGACAATTCTGAGTAGTTTAAAGAAGAAACTAACTGATGGGCAGGATGGGTACATCCAAGAATCATTGGGAAAAGTGGAGGAGAAGACTCAGAATATGACAGCCACCACAGGGAGTGGGGAGCTGGGGGCACACCTGGAGGCCTCTGCTTATCTTGCTAGACACTCTCTGTCACCATTTGATTTTGTCCTCACTGTGTCACTCCACTGCACACCCCTTGCTACCACCACCAAGAGAATGAAAGCTCTGCTATTCTGCTACACTCTCTTTGCTCCTTTGTATCAAGACTCAACGGCCTGGGTAGTGAGGTTCCAAACGTTGACCTTAGGTCACATGCCTATTCCCGCACAGTGAGGAATATCAGAGAATGAGTATCTGTAATTTTTGGCTTCCGTTATTTGAGGCAGAACCTGCCTACTGTCAAAAGCCAGTGATACACCAGAGTCTTTGCCAGACAGGAGACTAACTATCTACTATAGAACCTAACTGGTCTGAAGGATGTGTGGGAATTGGCAGGTGTGTCAGTGAGGATACATTATACTCCATAGCAAGGGACTCCAAAATTTCAATGGCTTAAAACAACAACGATTTACTTCTTATGTCCATTGCAGATTGCCAATATTGCTTTCACTTTATAGCCCATGCTGAGAATGCAGCCTCTAGACCATAACTGATCAGATAGAAAGAGTTGGGGGAGGTGAAGAGGGAAGAGAAGGAAGAAAGGAAGAGCTGGGGACATAGCTCAGGGGCACAGCACTTGCCTGGTAAGCTCAGGGTCATGAGTTCAATTCCTGGTACCGAAAAAAAGAGAAAGGAATGAAAGAATAGAAAGCAGAGCAAGAGAAGAGCAAATCATATTGGCCCTTGAAGCTTCTAGTTGGGAGTGGAAAAGATGACTTCTGTTGATGCGCTGTAGTGGATTAACTCATGGTCAGCTTGTACCACCCAGCTGAACTGAGTCAGCATGGCACTAGGTGTGGAAGGCCCACCTGAGGATGGTTGCCAACAACATAGAAGGAGAACTGGAGGGGAGATGGTGTGCTGGTGATTCTCCTGGAGAAGCTTTCCCTGGTATGAACTCAGCTGGTATCATCAGAGGAGCTTAGGACCTTGTTGTTACTGAAGATGTCTGCAGTTCTCTGTGGGGAGCTGTGGTCCTTCCTTTGAGCATTGTTTTTTGGCTCTAGCACAAGTTTCTTCAGCCTGCTGGCACAGATCCTTCATGCTGCTGGTACAGACTTGCTAGGTTCCACTACGGACTTGCACAAGACATTGTTGTGGGCACTAGGCCTCCAGCTGGACCCATGCAGGACATTCTTGTGGAATCCAGGCCCTCAGATAGATTTTGTGGGTCTCTGGTGTGTAAACAGATCTCCTGCACTCTTTTGCATTTGACTCTGAGTGAATATTTATGAGATAATCCTATAAATTGTGTCCTATATTAAATATTTTCCCTTGTAAATCCTGACTACAACATATACGATGAGCCAAAGCAAATCAAGTAGCCAAACCTGATTTCTGTGGAGCAGAGAAGTGTGGCATAACCCAGTAGGAAGAATGAGTATTTTTTATTATAAAGGAGGGCCAGGGATATAGCTCAGCAGCACAAGTGCCTACCTGGCAAGTGCAAGGTCCCGAGTTCAATTCTTGATACCCCCCAAAAAAAGCGGGGAAAGGAAGTTAACATATTTGAAAAAGAACCAGAATGTTTTGAGTAGCATACTACCTCCAACATTATCAAGGAAGGATGAGAGAGAGGTATGCCAGGTAGTGGAAATGTGCAAATTCAGGCAAGAAATAGAACAGTGTTTGGGCAGGAGCTACAAGCACTCTACGATTGAGGGAATATAATGCTTGGGGAAGGAGAAATAAGAGGAAACAATGCTGACACGTGAGGGACATCTCAGAAGAATCTTGTTTTCAGGATAAAAATTTGACCCTTTGTTTTTGAGGTAGGGTCTTGCTGCATAGTTTAGGCTGATCTTGAACTCACTATGTGGCCCAGTCTGGCCAGAATTCATGGTGATCCTCCTGACTCAGCCTCCTGAGTGCTGGGATTACAGGCATGTGGCACCATGCCCAGCTCAAATTTGATCCTTATTTTGTAGGCAATGAGGCATGATAAGGGTATTTAAACAGGGAGTGAGATGGCTAAATTTCTGCTTTAGACAGACTGCTAAATTCAAGGGATGTCTGTGTGGAGCTCTTGCGAGGATAAAGACAGCCAAAATTAGAGAGACATTAAGAGGGTGGAGAGGAGGTGGTAGACAGAGAGGAAAAGAATAGCTTCATTTGTTGATTGATCAGATAATGTTGATAGATACTCTGGTTTCTCTTCAGATCGTACAGATAATGTTGATAATGTTGGAAGGGTGAGAATAAAGGAAGGACATCCAGCATAGGTAATTTATTTCCGCAGTACTGGGGATCAAACTCAGGACCTTGTGCTTGCCAGGCAGGCGCTTATTCCACTGAGCTATGTCTCCATAGCGTAGGTAATTTAATTCCTTCATCTTCTCACCAAACAATAAAGTTGAATGGGGTCCTCTGCTTCCCTCGATGTGTACATAAGACAAGGGTAAAAGCTTCCAAGAAAATTGATAGGTTTTTCCAGCACAGAGACAAGTAAAGCAAGATAAAATGCCTTTATTGTGGGCGCAGAGAAGACCACAGTAGGAAAGAGAAAAGAGATGTGGAACTTCCGAGGGCCTGTCAGTGGGATCAAGAGCTAAATAGGCCTAGGCTGGAGGCGGGGATTAGGAGGCAGACCGCCTGACATGGCAGACCAGGATTGGGCGGGAGTGTGGGAAAGGGAAACAGGATATTACAAAAAGGGAAGTAGGAAGTTGTAATTTGACTCAAGGGAAGAAAGGTGGCGCTTAGCATATGACCTCTAGTGGCCTGCGCCCCATACTGGCTTGGCGCCATACTGGCTCAGCACAACACATGACTGCCAGTGCCATATTGTCTGGATGCCATAGTGACTAGGCGGGAATTACAGCGAGGTGAGAAACCAATCAAAAATCAGAATGGTTTAATGGCACTGTCATACCTTCCTGTGGCAGGACAGAGGTCAGAGATGAGTATTCCTTCATAAGGGACGACCTAGTCTGCCCTTTCCACTCACTTCCCCCTTTTCATCCTATTCTTATCTTGTCATTTAAGGTGCAATATTGCTAAAGTGAGAAAGACTGACAAAAGTGTAAATTACAGAAAGCTTTTTGAAAACACTTTGGCAATAAGTCCCAAGAGCTTAACTGTGTTTGTAGATTAGGTCAATTAATTCTATATGTGTAGTTTAACCTAAGGATGTAATCATAAACATGGAAATACATTTATATTATTCCAGGAATATTTATACTAGTAAAAATTTGAAAGCAATCCCCACATAATAAATTCAGACTTTGTTGCATTAGGACACATCTATGTTTTCATTAATGGACACGATGTGGCACCTGGAGAGCACAAGGACTGTACGGATCCAGATTCCAACTTCCTGGTGATGTCTGATTGCCTAGGGTCCAGCCTCTCCTCGCTGGATCCGTCAGAAGTAAAAAGAGGTGCAGCAATGTTAATAGAAGACACTGCAAAATACTCAAAAACCAAGGAGCGCCCTCTAGCGGCAATAAGATGATCTCCCCCGGGGGGGTGTAGGGACGGATATTTTTATATTCATATTGTCTGGACCAATTTGCAAAGCTACTTGCCAACTTTTACCAGTTTACCGAGTTTTGAATACATTTCCTATAAACGGACAGAGGCTTGTTTTAGATTCAGGTTTATCTATGTAAGCAAGGATACTTCATCCTTGATTCTATTTAATTTCTATTGTGTCACCCCCACAGGCGCTGGTTGTCAATCAACCAGTTCTAATGCGAGCCTGGCTTCTCCACTGGAAAGCAATTGTATCTTCCCTTTATAGTAAAAATCTAACTGGTGGGGAGATATCGTGAGACTATGCTTTCTTTCTCTGCAAACTTTCTTCACTGGCCAGTTTTGTCATCCATGAATGTTTCTTTCATTATTGTTGTTATTGCAGTTCTGGGGATCAAACCTAGAGCCTTCCACCTGTCAGGCAGTGGCACTGAGCTACATCAACTGTTAACTATGCTGGTGGCTCAGAATATACAGATATTCTTTAGTTTGGATTTATTAAAATATTTTTGGCATTTTCATGAAATGTACGCAATGCCAGAGACCTGAGTTTAGGTCCTTTCTGTTCCAGGATTCAAGCAGTTTATTATTTTGTTTGTTTTATTTTTTTATTAGCACCTGTTTGCAATACACAGTGAATGCATTCGCGGTGGTGAGTTGGTAGACACACATCATACTGCAGTCCTTTTCATTTCGCTTTCCTCTCGCCCCTCCTTCCCTCTCTCCTTTGCCCTCTCATTCGCAATAAGTGTACGTCTCTGCTTCCTCTCATCTTTCTTCCATTTTCCTCTTTATGTACACTGTGGGCCTCTCGTATGAGAGAAACCATGCATTATTTAATCTTCTGTGTCTGATTTATTTTGCTTCCCGTTAGGGATTCAAGGTTCAAGCAAACCATTTAAATTAGCAACCAAAAGAATTGAGATGGCAAAGGCAAATAAAGCATTTGTATAAGTAACAGAAACTGATTTGAATTATCAGTGAATGAATCTCTCACTTGTCTATTTCTGCATCTGACCTTTTTTCCCCCCTCCCTGACCTGTTAATGTTAGATCAAAGAAAGCTTGGAAAAGCCTTTAAAACATAATTTTCATACTGGCTTGAGGGATAAATTAAAAAGCATCCCCCTAGCCAAGATAAGCATGAAAACAAATATTCTTTCTGGCTTAAATGGAACTGACTGTCACATCAATGTGTTATCACAGATATTAAATTAACTCTATTAATGAACTGAAGCTTTTTAGATTACTTCTATGTAGGTCCTTTGCTTCTTTTGTATTTCTCCTAACAATCTGAGCATTGTATAGCTTAAATAAAAAATTATTTCAATTATTAAATATTCCCTTTTTTGTTATTTTGAGACAGAGTCTGGCTATGCAGTTCAGGCTGGCCTTGAGTTCACTTTGTAACCCAGGCTGGTCTTAAACTTGCAATGATCCTGCTGCCTCAGACTCCCAAGTGCTGGGATTACACAAATATTTCAAACATACAGAAAACAATGTATACTTACCTACCATTTACATTTAAATGATTTTACATTTTGACATCTTTGCCTCAGAATGCTTTTTCTAAATAAATATGGTATTATGAATGTATGAGGTTATGGACACATCCAAAGCAAAACTTTTGGCTATTTCTTCTTCCTCCCCAGGGTAAGCCATTTCTGTTAATATGTCATTGCCACATGTGAATTTATCCTTTGATTATGTAGTGCATGTACACACAATGTATTGCACGGACTGTATTCTATGGTGATTTACTTTCATTTTTACTTATACTTTTGAAATATATCCACTTAGATATTGTACATATGGTTTACTCATTTTAACTACTGTAATGAATATGCTGTGTGAATAATCACATGTCGTATATCTGTATTTGCCAACTGAAAGAGAATTGGAGGGTTTCATATTATTTTTTATTGTTGCCTCAAAGGGGGATGCGATAAATATCCCTGTGCCTTCTTCCTTGTGCACATGTGGGCAAGTTTCTCTGGAATAAAGGGGAGCAGAGCCACGAGGCGAGGACGGCTTCAGCCTCAGTAGGGGCCCCGCTGCTTTCCAGTGCTTGTGCCCATTTATATTCCTACGAGAAACTCAAATCTGCTCCTGTACTTGCTATTAGCAGATATTCCAAGTGGAAGGATGTGAACTACTAGCTCTTTCTTGCTTAAGTTTACATTTCTTAACTAGTAGTAGGCAGAGCTTTTGTGTTTGCTATTGGGTTTTCATTCATAATGTACCCATTTGTATGCTTTGTCCATTTAAAAAAATTATTTAAGTAGGACCAGGTATGTATGTGTGTGTCGACATGGTCTTTGAGATGGAGCTTGCAATTCTCCTACATCAGCCTCCCAGACTGCTGGGGTTATAGGCATGTACCACTATGCCTGACTCCTTTCCCCATTTTTGTTGGGTTGCCATTTTCTCTTTTAACTGGCAGAGTTCTTAATTTATTATCGATTTTAATCTTTTGCTTTTTTATGTCTTATAAACACTTCTCACTTATGACCTGGTCACTTTGTTTACAGTGATTTCAATAAATAAAAATTCTAAACTTAATATAGATAAAATTATGACCCACTTAGTTTAATTTGCTTTGTTTCCAAAGACCAGACAAACAGCATCAGTTAAGCAATGCACCCGCATGAGACCTATTTGGCCATGCTCCGTACTCCCTGGTTCGATGTCCCTGCTGGTGCTTATGGGAACAGAAACATTAGAGAAACTTTTAGAGTTTGAACATAATTGAAAAATTTAAGGCTGATGACAAGAAACCGCAATTTAGGCAATGTTTTCCCTGACCTGCATGGAGTTTTGTGCCAACTCAGTTTTATTATCCAGTTTTGTTTTATTTGAACACAGCAGAGGCTGAACTAGGTAAATGGGCTTTTCTTGCTTAACTATTATTATGAGTCATATCATTCCTAGAAAATATGATTTGAAAACTGGAGTGGCTCAGTGGTAGAAAGCTTACCTAGCATATGCTAGGCCCTAGGGTACATGGGGATGCTGATTTAAAAGCATGTTTTTCATGGAAATAAAGTATTAATAATCTGGAACATAATACTTGTGATAGATCAACTAATGGTCAGCGGTTGAACTGAGTCAGCACGGTGCCAGGTGTAGACAACCTCTGAGGGCTGTTGCCAAGAGCACCAAAGGAGACCTGGAGGGAAGATGGTGTGATGTTGATTCTCCTGGAGAAGCTTGTCATGCTGGCTTTTCTGATACGAACTCAGTTGTTATTGTGGGGCGGGACTCACATCATTGCTGTCACTGAGGATGGCGGCAGTTTTCCTTGGGGGAGCTCTGGCCCTTACCACAAGCATCACTTCCTGGCTCCAGTGAAAATCCCTCAGCCTGCTGGTGCAGATTCTTCAAGAGCAAGTGGAAACACTGAAACTACTCCCAGGATTTGGAGGCAGACTTACTTACATCGCTGGGCACTGATCTCTGGTGGCCTAGGGTTCGTATGGGTAAGCAAGCAGGATGTACAGAGGTAGAAAGGCTTATCGATTGGGGATTGGTTTTTACAATGTGCATCATAGTGACCAGCTGTGCATCATGGTGACCAGCCATTTCTAAGAGGCCAGAAAAAACTGAAACTACAACAGGGACTATACCTGGGCAACTAAGAAACTGAAGTACACTGGCTGGGGAGCCATTTTCTATTATACTCCCACTGACCTTTGATTGGGCCTTCCCAATGCAGACCTTGCTACAGACTTGCATGAGACATTGCTGTGGGCTCTAGATCACCAGCAGGACTCGTGGAGGACATTGCCGTGGGCTCTAGACTTTCAGCTAGACTCATGCAGGACATCGCTGTGGGATCCAGGCCCTCAGCTGGATTCTTTGGGTCTGTAGTGCACGGACAGATTCCGGCACTCTTCTGCATTTGACTTTTTGGGTGATTATTATAAAATAATCCTATGAGTTATGTGTCCTATATTAAATCTATTGCCTTGTAAACCCTAAGTACAATATTCTTTAATTTAAAAAATAAAATTAACCAAAATTGTCCAAGATTTTTTTTGTCTTTTTGAGACATGGTCTTGCTATGCGGGTCAGGCTGGCCTTGAGCTCACTTTGTAGCCCAGGCTGGTCTCAAACTTGCAACAATCCTCCTGCCTCAGCATCCCAAGTGCTTGGATTACAGGCATGCAACACCATGCCCGGGCTATCCAAGATCTTGAGTCACATTACTGGTGGAAATTGCCAAGGTAGTTCTCATAGCTGCCTGTTAGGACAGCTGGGATTTTTAAACACCTGATGCCTCCCACTCTGCCATATGTTAAGAAATTTCTTTCCTAGAAGGATTTGATGGGTGGCCACTTTCCATATGCAATAGGAAATAACTCACAGCCAGCTCCACTTTGCTGAATGTTTGAACATGGAAGCTGCAGGAAGCTGACAGAGCACTTAGCTTGCTCCCATCAGGAAGAAAGAGGTAGTTATTTGGTGGGAATTGAATGTTAAATCTCCCCCAGAGGCTTGTGTGTTGAAACTCGGCCCCCAGCTGGTTGGCGCTGCTGGAAGGTGGTGGAAATGTTAGGTGGCTGGGCCTGGTGGAAGCCAACAGCTGCAGTGCCTGTGCTTTTGAGGCACTCTTGGGACCACTCTCCCTGCAGAGTGAGGCAGAGAGAATCTTGTTTCAATCAGTCACTTCCTTGAATGCCTTTTTCAATTTATATGAGACCTTCCTCATTTTCCACAGTAATTTCTCCAACCTATGTTAAGGACTGTTTTCATTCTTAAACTATTTTTTATTTCTTATTTAAAATCTTTCAGTAAAACTAAGGGGAGAGCTTGTTAATAAAAATGATAACCTCTAAAACCTGATCATAGGAAAGACACATACTAATTGTAAAAAAGAAATGTTAAAACAAAAAACCATGTATATAAACTGGCTGTGGTGGCACACTCCTGTAATCCCAGCACTCAGAAGGCTGAGGCAGGAAAATCATTGTGAGTTTGAGACCAGCCTGGGCTACAAAGTGAGCCGAAGACCATCCTGAACTGCGTAGCAAGACCCTTTCTCAAAAAGAAGAAAACAGCCATAAATATAAACATCTCTAAGATTACCACCCAGAAGTAATACATAATAGTATTTTAGGACATCATTTCAGGTTTTTAAAAAGTGATTGTAGCTGTTCCCCTCAACTAAAGTTGAGATTATAAAGTGTACATTTTTTACAAATTTTTTGTATCAGTTTTGCTGTAGCATTTTACTGTATCACTATTCTAAAACATCATCATATTTATATGCATATAAAATATATAATTTTCTATCACGGTTTGGTCATAGCACAAATATTCCCAATTATTTCTAATTTTTATGTTAAAAATTTAATTTGATGAGTCAAGCATGGTGGTGCACACCTGTAATCCCAGCACTTGGGAGGCTGAGGCAAGAAGTTCTCTGTGAGTTTGAGGCCAGCCTTATTTCAAAACAAACAAACAAACAAACAAAGAATGATTTACACTTGTTTGTGTACATTGTCCAGTAAATGGGATTACTTGATCAAATAGCACTCCAATGTTTAGGACTTTTGATATTTACTGCAAAATTTCCCTTGATACAATGTACACACTTCAAAAGACATTTTAATGCATACTTTTACCTTTACTCCTACAGATAAGATTTTAGATTTATTGGTCCTATTAGATTTACTTACTTTATCAGTACTATTTATCAAGATTAATAATGTTTTTCAGTATTTGGTTTTTTTTACATTCTTGGTTTTTTTTATTTTAAAAGTAAAAGAACAAAAATGTATTAACAAACAGCCACTTACAAGGTAGCACAAGAATAGTACAATCAAAACTGAATTACAGACAAGGTGACAGGGAATTAACAATGGTTGCTGTATTCCATATTGATAACTTTGAAGTGTATACTCAGGAAAACAAATATAGACATGCAAGACTAATCAAACAACTAATCATTAACTGTTCCCCACAATAAAGCCACGTAAGTCTGTAGTACAACTATGTGAGCCATCCTGCATATACAAACATACATACATAAATAATTATCCTTTCTTCCTTTTCTCTTTCCCCTCATCCTGAAAATTGTTTTTCAGTATTTGATGGAATCCATTAGAATCCATTTCCCAGAGACTTATCTATCAGAAGTTTCTACCATAACTATTACTCTAGTTTCTAGGTAACCATTAGTCTTAGAGCCATTTCTAGCATTACATGAAAATGAAGAGTAAACTTAAAAATTATCAATGAATTGTTTCAAAATACATTAGGGAGGAATCTCCACTCTCCGTGTGCCTAGTGCAGACAGAAGATCTGCACTCAGAAGCCTTGCAAACTGCTCTCACCTGGGTTTGCGCAAGGGCCCTTCCTGCATGTGCCAAGCTCTGAGCGAGGTTTGGGTGCAATCATTCCACGAGTTGCTGAGACCATGGTTGGTTCGGGTCTGGGCTTCACTTGTGCCCTTCCCTCCCGGTGGTCACACACACAGGCAGTCTGTGATTGCTGTTGGTGCGGCCTGGGTCTGGATCCTATGCATGCCCTGAACTGACTGGAGACATAGAAGCAGGTAGTCCACAGACTGTTGACCCTGCAGGTCTTGTCTGGGTTTTGCCTGTATCCTGAACTGCCGGGGGTGACAGGACCACTGGCCTGGGATTGCGCTACCAGTGCAACTGGATTCTGGATCATACACATGTCCTGAACTGCAAGGGGGCCACTGGAACAAACCATCTGCCATCAACTGATATCACAGTACGTGACTGAGACCTGGGGGAACTAGGTACAGTTCACCACCTATTGGAAAACCTCAGCCTATGTAGCTCATCTCAGCAGACACTGGGGGGCAGGCCTACCCACCAGGAAACCTAGGGCCACTAGCGACCTTTGCTGAACTGCCAGAGAACAGGAAGACTGAGCATTCTGCCTCCGACATCAAACATGACAAGACAAAGAGCTAAAATGCAATCTGAGAACTCTACCCCACACAGAACAAGTCCAGGAGACACTGAAATAAGAGAACTTGGTAAACACACACCTGAAATTGCTAAAATGATTGCTGCAGAAGAAACAATTCCATAAGGCCAGAGAAGAGATCAGATCAGACATAATCTCTCAGACAAAAAATGAAATGACAATAATAATGAAAGAAATGCTCCACATATCTAGAGAAGAAACATAAAAAAATAGAGGAACATAGACAACAGATGGAAATGTTGCATGACCAATATAGGAATGAATTAGAACGCATGAAACAGACTCAAAGAGATTTCAGTGAAATCAAAACTTCCATTCAAAGCTTGCAAAAGCTTGAATGAAGCTGAAGATAGACTCTCAAATCTCAAAGAGAGCATGGTAGCTAGCAATCATGAAAGGAAGGATCTCTTAAAATCAACAAGGATCCAGGAAAAATCAATTCAACAGCTCCAAGATGAGACAAAGAGAAATAATGTCTGAGTAATAGAAGTCAATGAAATAGTGGGGGAGGGGCAACACAAATGACATAAAAAGAATCTTGGCAGAAATAATAGCAGAAAATTCCCAAGCATGGAAACAGAAACTGAGATATAGGTAAATGAGGCATATAGAACTCCTGCTAGTCATTACCATAATAAAACTGCACTCAGACATCTAATAATCAAGATCCCAGATCTCCAGCAAAAGAACAGAATATTAAAAGCTGCAAGAGAAAAGAAACAGATCACCTATGAAAAGCCCATCACAATCATGGCAGACTTTTCAACACAAACCATCCAATCGGAACAGCTTACAATGAGGTATTATAGGGCCTAAGACAAAACAGCTTCCAACCAAGAGTGATGTATCCTGACAAACCATCTTTCAAGTTTGATGGAGAAATAAAATACTGCCACCACAAAGAGGAATTGAAGAACATCATGAGTGCCAAACCATCCTTACAAAAAGTACTAAAAGACATTCTAGACGGAGAAGAAAATGACCACGATTTCAAGCACAACAATAGAAAGGAACCCTCAAGAAGAGCAAACAAGTAAATTGGTAGAAAAAGTAAGAAACCAACAGAAGTAAAAAACATGACAATGATAAGACAGCATATATCAGTTATAACCATAAATGTAAATGGCCTCAATTCATCAGTCAAAAGAAACAGACTGGCAGAGTGGATTAAGAAACAAAATCCAGTGATATGCTGTATACAGGAAACACATTTTACTCAAAAGGAAATCCATAGACTGAAAGTCAAAGGATGGAAAACAATCCTCCATGCAACAGGAACCCAGAAAAAGGCAGGAGTAGCTATTATGTTTGCAGACAATGTAAACTTCAAACCAAGAACAATTGAAAGAGATAAAGAAGGCCACTACATACTTGTTAGGAAAAAACTGCAAGAGGATGAGATAATTCTAAACATATATTCACTAAATATTGGAGCACCAAACTGCATAAGACAAATCTTAAGCATGAAAACCCAAATAATCAATAACACTATTGTAATAGGAGATCTCAACACACGCTTGACACAAAAAGATAGGTGAACTGGACAAAAAATCAGCGAAGAAATAACAGATCTGAAACAAAGCTGCGAACAAATGGACTTAATAGATGTATACACAGTGTTCCACCCCACAACATCAGAACACACATTTTTCTCAGGTGCACATGGGACTTTTTCTAACATAGACAACATTCTAACTCATACAGCATACCTATCTAAATGTAAAAGAATTGAAATCGTCCCATGCATATTATCTGATCACAGTGCAATGAAATTGGAAATTTTATTTATTTACTTATTTATTTATTTTTTTGCGGTACTGGGGATTGAACTCAGGACCTTGTGCTTGCCAGGCAAGCACTTATTCCACTGAGCTATATCCCCAGCCCTTGAAATTGGAAATTAATGCCAAAAGGAATTCCAAAAGCTCCATAAACACTTGGAAATTAAACAACAACCTCCTGAACAACCAATGGGTCACAGAATAAATTAAAGAAGAAACGAAAAAAATCTTTACAAACAAACAAAACTATAGATACAACTCACTGGAATATGTGGGATGCAATGAAAGCAATTCTCAGAGGGAAATTTATAGCACTGAACTCACACACAAGAAAACAGAAAGAAAGCAAATAGCCTAATGCTGTACCTCAAACATTTAATAAAAGAACAGGTAAAGCCCAAAGCCCAAGGAAGGGAGGAGATTATAAAGATCAAGGCAGAAATTAATGCAATTGAAACAAAGAAAACCCTACAAAAAATAAATGAATCGAAGAGATGATTCTTGGAAAGAATAAATAAAATTAATAAACCCATAGGCAACCTTATCAATAAAAGAAAGGAAATAACTCAAATTCATGCTATAAGGAAAGAAAAGGATGAAATCACCACAGATCCTACAGAAATTCAGAAGATCATTAATGCCTACTTTGAAAATCTTTACTCCCATAGGATAAAAAATGCACAAGAAATGAGCAGATTCCAAGATATATATGAATTACCAAGGCTGAGTCAAGAAGATATAAAAATCCTGCACAACCCAATATCAATTAATGAGATTGAAAGTGTGATTAGAAACGTACCAACAAAGAAAAGCCCAGGCCCTGATGGATTCACAGCAGAATTTTACAAGAAATTCAAAGAAGATTTAATACGAACATTTCTCAAACTCTTCAATGAAATTGAGAAGGAAGCAATTCTCCCTAACTCGTTTCTGAAGGCAAGTATTATGCTGATACCAAAACGAGAGAAAGACCTAATCAAGAAAGAGAACTACAGACCAATCTTCCTAAAGAATATGAATGCAAAGATACTCAATAAAATACTAGCAAATAGAATGCAGCAAATCATCAAGAAAATCATACACCATGACCAAGTTGGATTCATTCCAGGAATGCAGCGATGGTTCAATATTCTCAAATCCATTAATGTTATACACCACATCAATAGAGCCAAAGACAAAAAACATATGATCATCGCAATAGTAAAGCAGAAAAAGCTTTCGACAAAGTGCAACATGCATTCATGATAAAAACTCTACAGAAAATAGGACTAGATAGTCTTACCTCAACCTGATCAAAGCCATCTATGACAAACCAACAGCCAACATCATACTCAATGGACAAAAATTGAAAGCTTTTACTTTAAAATCAGGAACAAAACAAGGATGTTCTCTGTCACCACTCCTGTTCAGCATAGTGCTGGAAGCATTAGCCAGAGCAATTAGACAAGTGAGAGAAATAAAAGGAATAAAGAAAGGAAAGGAAGAGATAAAACTATCACTATTTGCAGATGACATGATACTCTACATGGAGGACCCCAGAAACTCCACAAGAAGACTCCTTCAATTAATTGACAAATTCAGCAGTGTAGCTGGATACAAAGTCAATAACCCAAAATCAATAGCATTCTTATACACAAACAACAAGCAGACTGAGAGAGAAATTAAGTAAACCATACCTTTCACAATAGCATCCAAGAAATTGAAGTATTTGGGAATCAATCTAACAAAAGAAGTAAAAGATCTATTCAATGAAAACTCCAGTACTCTGAGAAAAGATATTGAAGAGTATTTCAATAAATGGAAAAATATTTCTTGCTCATGGATAGGAAGAGCCAACATTGTGAAAATGGCCATACTACGAAAATTGTTGTACAGATTCAATGCAATTCCCATTAAACTACTATTAGCATACCTCACAGATCTAGAGAAAACATTCCTTAAATTCAGTTGGAACTAGAAGAAATCCAGAATAGCCAAAGCAATCTTGTGCAACAAAGACAAGTCAGGAGGAATCACAATCCCTGACCTGAAATTATACTACAAAGCTACTATAATAAAATCAACCTGGTACTGGCTCAAAAACAGACCTGAGGCTCAATGGAACAGACTGGAAGATGCAACCACAAGCACAAACACACTCAGCCACCTTACCTTTGACATAGGGGCCAAACAAACTCATTGGAAGAAAGACAGCCTCTTTAATAAATGGTGCTGGGAAAATTGGTTTGCCACTTGCCAAAGACTGAAAATAGGCCCAAGTCTATCACCATGCACAAAACTCAAGTCAAAATGGATCACAGATCTCAATATTAAAACAGAAATACTAAACCTATTGGAAGAGAATGTAGGTAAAAACCTTGAAAACATAGGGGTAGGCAGAGAGTTCATGAACAAAGACCAAACTGCACAGGAAATACTTCAAAGAATCAACAACTGGGATCTCATTTTACTGAAAAGTTTCTGCACATCTAAAGAAACCACCAGCAGAGTAAAAAGAAAACCCAGAAATTGGGAAAAAATTTTAGCTGATTGTCCTTCAGACAAAGGTCTTCTATCTAAAACATATAGAGATTGGCCCTGAATCAAGGCTAGCAGTTTTCTGTACCTGTTAGTTTCAAGCAGGAGCCTAAAGTTATATCTTTCTATGGTCTGTTGGCCATTTCAGAACTTTAGAAATGTAATGGTCAATTCATTAGAAAGTAACAATTAACTAAATAAATTTTACAAGAGGATTTCAAGATGGCGACCAGGTAGACTGCGGAGAGAGAACCTCCTGGAGGAATGCTACTCAGACAAAGGAATATAGGATTATAGCAACATGTGAAGGACAGAAGGGAAACAGGTGGGTATCCTGAACTCAGGAAGGATCTGAAATGGGAATTGAAGCCCTCGGAAAGACTAAGCAAAACCTCCGCTGGAGGAAAGGATCAGAGATCCACCGTGGCGCAGCCGGAGGGAGAGGAGAAGGAGGAAGTCACCACTCCAAGCACACCCATGGCTCGCGCCCTCATTCCAGCATTCACAGCTTCAGCTTCAGAAGCCCACACTCACGGAAGCCTCCTGACTCAGCCAGGGGAGAGCGGAGTTCCGAGAGCTGGTCCAGGGCAGGAGAGAGGAGGGTGCAGCCAGGACAGGAGGCAATGGTGGTCAGGAGCAGTTGTTGAACCCAGTGTGAGGATGAGAGGTTGCAATGGCCACTGGGGCAGAGTCCCCACCCTGTGGTAACCTTCCTAATCAGCACCTGGAGAGAATCAATGCAACTAGTACACAGCCCACCACGCCCGGCTGTGCACCTGCCTTGAGGCAGTGGCTCCTGCCTCTCTGCTGGGTGAGCCGCTACTGGTGGAGAGCAGTGGGGAACCTCAGCAGTGAGCCGCAGTGGCTCCCAGGGATCTGGCCGAGGAGCAGATGGGGTCTCCAGCACTGCAACAGGAGGGAGATGCAAATGGAGGTGGATCATGTGGCTCCATGCCCTTCTCACTCCAACATCAGGCAGGAAGCACGAGCTGGGTTGCCGGAACTCAGCTCCCACCCTGAACACTCTCTGGGAGCACCCTGAGTCTCAGTGGCTTGAGCAAGCACCACCTGTTCCTGGCAACAATGGGACGAATCCACGGTCTTCAGGACTCACCCCAAACTATTAATGTGAGCACGAAGAGGGTCTCCTTACAGCTTGCATATATGAACCTTGCATGAACCCATAACAACAAATTAGATGAAAAGCAGCAGACTGGGAGTCTGAAAAACAACAACATAGTCTGTACAGCAGACCCGAGAAAAACCTCCAATTCTATTCTAGAACTAATCTTTAAACTCAGTTCATACCCTGAACTAACACAGTGAGAATGGGCCAGGGAGATTTCAAGCCCTTATACCAAACATCATAAATTCATCCAATGCCCAGCTGCAAGGGGTGGGGAGCAGTAATACTGGAGATCAGGAGGAGAGAGGAAGAGAAGAAAGAGCCTCCGGCATCAAGGCAATGGGACAGAGCCAAACGGGTTGCCGAGGGTGCCCCAGTGGGGGCGCTTGCCCCATGGCTGCTCCACTGTGGACCCCACGGCTGTTCCACTGAGGGCCCCATGGCTGCTCTGCTGTGGGCCCCGCGGCTGCTCCACTGAGGGCCCTGTGGCTACTCCGCTGAGGGCCCCGTGGCTGCTCTGCTGAGGGCCCCGTGGCTGCTCCACTGTGGGCCCTGTGGCTGCTCTGCTGAGGGCCCTGTGGCTACTCCGCTGTGGGCCCTGCAGCTGCTCCACTGAGGGCCCCAGGGCTGCTCCACTGAGGGCCCCGCTGAGGGCGCCCCACGTACTGGACCCCACCCACCCATAGCACGGCGACGGGATGGAACCAGGCGATCCGCCATAAGTATAGGTGCTTTTCCACCTCTGACCATGGCAGTTTGTATACACCCATGTATGCTGTAGTATAGTCTGAGGCGGCTATACCTCTTCCCAAGGTGAGAGTCCAGGGGTATAGATAAACCCAGGAATACAGTTATTATCACAGGGAAGAGGACTCATTGAGCAGTAGGGCAACACAGATGAGGGAGGAGTAAATTGAATGATCAAATGGGCCATCATCTGTGTAACTGAGTAACATGTGAAGGTAACATTATGTAGGACAGCACCCAGAGCTAATTCCCTTCTATGTTCTCTATAATTTGTATTTCCTCAATCTTTTTTGTATTAACAGAAGTGAAGATGACTTTATGTTATGCAGCATCCAGTGCTGATTCCCTACTATCTTCTCTATAATTTGATATTTCCTTTAATGTTTATGTGCTAACTAATGTGAAGATATCATTATGTAGTACAGCATCCAGTGCTAATTCCTTACTATGTTCTGTATAATTTTGTATTTTCAATATTGTTTATGGCTTGTTCTGGTTTATGTGTCTCCATTCTTTTGTCTTTAAAATAAAAAAAAAACATATAGAGATCTAAAAAACATCAGCCCCTCCAAATTCAAAGACCCAGTCCAAAAGTGGGCATCTATGAGCAGCTGAGATTAGGGAGGGTGAAAAAGAAGAAGGAGATAATTATTTATGTATGTATGTATGTTTATGCAGGATGGCTAACATAGTTGTACTACTGACTTATATATCACTTTATTGTAAGGAACAGTTAATGATTAGTTGTTTGATCAGTCTTGCATGTCTATGTTTGTTTTCCTGAGTATACACTTCAAGGTTATCAACATGTAATATGATAACCATTGTTAATTCCCTGTCACCTTTCTGTAATTCAGTTCTGATTGTACTATTCTTGTGGTACTTTGTAAGTGGCTGTTTGTTATGTCTTCATTCTTTTATTTTTAAAATAAAAAAAAACAAAAATGGGCATCTGAGATGAATACACACTTCTCAGATAAAGAAATACAAATGGCAAATAAATACATGAAACAATGTTCACCATCATTAGTCATTCTAGTAATGCAAATTAAAACAACAATGAGATTTCATTTAACCTCAGTAAGAATGGCTACCATTAAGAAATCAACCAATAACAAATGCTGGCGAGGCTGTGGAGAATTAGGAACTCTTCTCCGTGGATGGTTGGAATGCAGACTGGTGAAACCACTGTGGAAATCAGTTTGGAGATTCCTCAGCAAACTAGGTCTAGAGGTCTCATTCAACCCAGCTATTCACCTTCTGGATATTTTCCCAAAAGATCTGAAAACATCATATCACAGTGATATATGTGCACTCATGTTCATAGCAGCACAGTTTGTAATTGCTAAATTGTGGAAACAACCCAAATGTCCATCCACAGAGGACTGAATAAAAAAATTGTGGTACTTTTCTATAATGCAGTACTACTCAGCTATAAAGAAAGACAAACTCAAGGCTTTTATATGTAAATGGTCAGCACTAGAGACCATACTCATAAGTGAAATAAACAAGACCTCCATGGGTAAGCAACATATTGTCTCACTAGTGTAAGAACCTGAAAGAGTGCATAAAAATTAGCAGGTAGGATAGACATTGTGAACAAAAGGAAAATGCTCAAAAGTAAGGGGCAACTGGGGTATGGGAAATTAAGGAAACCATACCTTTCACAATAGCATCCAAGTAGGGAAAGAAGAGGAAATTATGTATGTGTGTATACACAGGATAGCTAACAGTTGTAGTACTGTCTTGTATTGCTTTACTGAAAGGAACAGTTAATGATTTCTGGTTTGATCATTATTGCATGTCTCTATTTGTTTTCCCGAGAAACCACTTTGAAGATATCAATAGTAATACGACAACCATTGTTAATTTCTTGCCACTTTGTCTGTAACTCTATTGTTTGTATTTTCTTATGCTGTTTTTTAAATGGATATCTTTTTCTTAATATGTTTTCTTCCTTTACTCTTAAAATAAAAAAACCAAAATACATTAGGGAGATACTTCCACAAACTCCCACATCATTGTAGGATGAATACAAAATATTATCTTTACATCATAATATAAACATTGAAAATGGTTTTCCCTAAATTTTTTTTTGTGTGTGTGTGCTGGTCATTAAACTCTGGACCTTGCTCTTGTCAGGCAGGCGCTTGTGCTGCTGAGCTATATCCCCAACCCCTTCCCTAAAATTTATATAGTATAAAACTATAATATAAATTGGAAAATATTTAGATAAATTCATGGCTAATTAAACAGTAACTGAATCTTAAAATTGAGTATGGGATTATTTCAGACAGCAACACTTTCCACAATCTGTGTTAATCACGTCAGATAGCCTGATAAGCTGATGTCAAATGAAATTTGTTGGTTTTATCACCCTTACATTTAGTCCTTCAGTGGATATTTCAGTATCTATCTGGGCCAGGCATTCAAAGATTTTTAGCCTTTAAATGTGTCTTCCATTAGCAATTTTATAATCTATAGAGCAAGACTCTAGAATTTCTACACTACAAAAAAATACAGAAAGTGTCAGAGCATTGGTATTTGTGAATACAAAATATGATGGATAAATGACCTTACAGGTCCTGCAATAAAAATAATTGGAACTGAGATGGGAGACTCTGCATTCAAACTCACTGTCCCATAAAGCCTCTAGATGTTGTATGGCCAGCCTTCTCGGTGCTCTCAAGCCTCTCATGGTTATGCTTAGACTATGTAAGCGTCCCATCTCCCCCCACACCACAATTCCAGGCATCTTGCTTAATGAGTGAGAACAACAGAGAGCATGGGGTCCCCGTACTAGAGGGTGGTCTCCACAGTGAACCCAGCTGTGTCCTGGAACTAGCCTATCTCTTTTTGGAATGTGCAGATGAAAGGTACGATCCCCTCGCTGATGTCTCTGCCTGGAGAGTAGCTGATGTTTACCAGAGTGGCCCCTTGCATGGCAATCTATATATAAGAATTATTCTGGAGGGCCCTAGGAAGCTTTAATCTCACAGAATCCCTTCCCTCCTTCTAGTTTTCTCTTCAACTCCTTCACAATTTGGTGGAACTGTCAGAGTTTCGCCAGGATGATCAAGGCACATTCTACTCTTCTCCAGGACCCCAAACTTTCCTAAGAAGAGCTCCGTTGCCAATACTTGTTCCCCACCCAACACACACAGGAACAGGGTTGAGGGAAACTGACCAATGCCTCAACCCCATGAATTCACCTTCAAGTTTTCTTCTCTCACATCTACAGTTTCAATACATATTTCTAACTGTGGCTTTTGTGGTAGGAAGGGAACTGGCTTTTATGCATGTACTTGATCCACTTTTTTATGGATTTACATCTGGATATTCAGTTTGACCTTAAAAATGTAGAATTTCTGTATTTCTATATAGTGTTTCTATTCACATACTCACTTATGTCCACTGCCTGACCCTACTCAGATGGTGGTCCTCGCCCTGCAGCCCAAAGGGGACAGGTGGTCATGAATAGTAGTGTGTGGGTAACACAATACACAGGCTAACACTTTACAAACCATCTCATCACATACCTTCTGAATGTTATGTGTTACACACAGAAATGGTTATGTCACAGTAAGTGAAAAATTCATTTACACCATGATTAAAGCTATAGAAAGTGAAAATGTCTATACAGAAAATAAGACAGAGATGAAAAATATTAAATTGAAAATATTGGTTATGTTTGGAATGATGTGGCTATGGGTGAGATTTTATCTTTGTATGCAAAATGCTTGTGAGTACTTTCATAAGTAGGGAAAAATGAATTTAACAACACAAGTACAGAAATGTCTTTTACTGCTTTCCCATTACTTTCCTTGGACAGATCTTTAATAAGGAAATGACCTATATTTCTTTTGTGGTAAGCTATCCTAGGGTTGTGGGGGTGTTTTTGGTTTTGGTTCTTTTTATCTCTTTTGAGACAGGGTCTCACTATGCAGTTCAGGCTGGCCTTGAGCTCACTTTGTAGCCCAGGCTGGTTTTGAACTCACAACAATCCTCCTGCCTCAACCTCCCGAGTGCGGGGGTTTCTAGAGGCATGAGCCACCACTCCAGCAAGAGTTTTAATAACCTTCCAGAAGTCTCCCTTCTATCTGTCATTAAGTCTCTTGTACTACATTATTTTACTGGTTTTTTTTATCTTTGGCCCAAGTTTTAGTTTATTTAATCAGTGTCATCACTTTGGTTAATCAGAAAGGAAAAGTATTTTCATGTATTGTAATTAACAATATGTTGAAAAAAACCAATAATATGTTGGCTAAATTATTAGGTGTTTATTGTTTATTACAAAATACACCCAGGCATGGTGATGCACACCTGTAATCCCAGCGCTAGGGAGGCTAAGACAGGAGGATCCCTGAGAGTTCAAGGCCAACTTGGGCTACATAAATGAGTTCAAGGCCAGCCTGAACTGCATAGTCAGACCCTGTCTCAAAAAGACCAAAAGAAAAGAAGCAAGCAGAATACAAAGCCAGGCATGGTACACACTCTTCTAATGCTAGCAATCAGAAGGCTGAGCAGGAGGATTGCCGCCAGTTCAAGGACAGCCTGGGCTACATAGCAAGACCCTGCCTCAAAAAAACAAAAACAAAAACAAAAACAAAAATAAAAACTCCACAAATGTCTACCATAATGTATTGGACTAAATGGAACACAAACCAAATCATTTGTCTTTATGGTCTTAATATCTAATCAGACTTCTTAGCATATAATAGACAACTCCCAATAACTGAATGGGTTAATTACATTTTAATATTTTAAATTTATTCGACTGATCATTTCATAAGAATATAAGTGATTTAAAATATCTTGATTGTTGAAAATTTCCAGATGAAAATATAGATCAAGACTTGTAGATATTTTTAAAAGAAAAATGTCTTCCTTAACAGGTGTGGTTTTACCTGGAGGCTCTCTGACATTTTCATCATCTATAAAGGTATATAATTCTATGATTTTATGATTCAGTGGTTCACAGTGGCAAAATTTCACAAAGCTAGCCCTTATTCGTATCCTTTAGTTAAAAAAAAAAACTTTAAAAAGAAACATAAATTGAACTTACATAATTAGACCAGACCTACATTGGTTTTTCTTTTGTCCTTTTGAGACAGGGTCTCTATGCAATTCAGGCTGGGATTGAGCTCACTTTGTAATCCAGGCTGGTCTTGAACTCACAATGATTCTCCTGCTTCAGCCTCCCAAGTGCTGGGATTACAGGTGTGCGCCACACTCAGCTCAAGACATACACTGTTAAAAGCAGACAGATGGGAGCAGTTATGTGGTCCACTGGATTCAGACAGAAGAGCTATATGACTATGCTAAACAATTACCACTCCAGATAACAGTGTATGCTATTTTTAGGTGTATGAGAATAATTTTGAAAAAAATAGTTATATGCTTTAAATAGTCTTTTCCACACTCCATATTGACTCTGCACATGGTCTGAGATAAAATAGAATTAGAGTACAGTGGAAATACAGGAGCAGCTACTTGACAATCGACAGCTTTGAAAGTTTGGATTATAAAATTGCAGAACTCATTGGGAAGAAGAGGAGAAAATAGGACCCACGCTATAACAAAGTAGTCTTTAGTTCTGAGTTTTATGTAGCCTCAGTAATGGCTGGAGGGATGGCAGAGCAAACACAGGTACATCCAGTTCTAAGGGTCCATTCTAAAATACAGTGATCAAGTCCTACTCTGGAGGTTACTGCAACATTTTGCAAGAGGTTGTGCCCAGTTCGGGGTCAACAAAAGAATCTCATTTAGTGTAAGATGACGAGGGCTGGGGATATAGCTCAGTGGAATAAGCGCTTGCCTAGCAAGCGCAGGGTCCTGAGTTCGATCCCCAGTACCGGAAAAAAAAAAAAAGAATAGTGTAAGATGACGAGGGATCCCTCAAGTTATGACCTCAGCCTGTGGAAACTCCAGTGGCAATATTTCCCAAAGTTGGACACCTGGAGTATTTCAGGCAATGCTATTTTCCCCACCCACTTTTCTGTGACCATGTTCCAGATCCACACCGTACAATGTGATACCTGCATTAGCCAAGCTTTTCCAGAGAAACAGCCACTACAGGGGAGTTACTAGATTAGCTTACATGATCAGAGCCTCAGTAGCTCCATAGTAGCCACCTGCAGTGCGGAGAGCTGGGAAATAGGTAGCTGCTCATTCAAGAAGCTGGGAGCATCTGCACAAGAATGAAGAATGCAGTGCTAGGCTGAGGGCTGGAAAGCCGCCTGGAGAGGTGGCGGTGCAAGTTCATATTCAAAGGCTGAGAACTTGGAGTTTGATGTCCAACACAACAGCAGTAGAAAAAAAACCTGCTCAAGAGGGGTTTGCTATGGGTCTGCACGATTTTCTCCCTTCTGCTTTTTCATTTCATTCAGACCCCCAGCCTATTGAATGGTGCCACCCGCATTTGGGGCAGGTCCCCCAGCTCAGTTTGCTGACCTATATGCCAATCAGAAATACGTTTTAACAGTTTTGTAGGCATCCCACAATCTAATCATCATATGACAATAAAAATGAATCATCACTGGGCCACACGTGGCTATTAAATGCTGGAAGTGGCTAGTCCAAACTGAAATCTACAGATGCCAAATACACAATGTGGAAGCTTAGTACAAAAAAGTGGTAAAATATCTCTTCTTCTGTATCAACCACATGATAATATTTTGGATAAATTGAGTTAAAGAACACTGTTAACATTACTTTTGCCTGTTTCTTTTTACTTCTTTTTAATGGGATCATTAGGACTTTTTATTATATTGAAGTGCATAATGTTTTTCTACTGGACAGTTGCTGCTCTGGACAGACACCACTGGAAGAGCTCACTTCCACATTCCAGACCCGTGGCATGCTGGGAGTTCCACCGGAGAACACTGGAGAAGGAATAGCTAACCCAGGCTGAATCAAGATTTACTGGTGACCAGCAGCAGAGGGATGCGCATTGAAGCTAGTACTGAGTCTGGGGTTGAAAGGGAATGCAGCAGTGGGAGGAAATAACGGGCTTTCACACTTCAGTTTCTTAAAATTTCCTTGTTAAGTAGATTTATTTAAGTTAGAAAAGTAAACACATTAAAAAGTATAACAGTATGTGTAAGCCTGTTAATATCTAAATATGGCAGTTGAAGTTTGTTTTATAAATCAGTGTGACTTTACTTAAGATTCTTTGAATAAAACTGTGGTGACACATATTACTTGCTAGTTTTTATTGTGAATAATAACTTTTATTGTGAATAATAACTTTTCTATTTCATAGTAAATACAGCCGGGCATGGTGGCACAAGCATATAATCCCAGCACTTGGGATGCTGAGGCAGGAGGATCCTTATGAGTTCAAGGTCAGCCTGGGCTACAAAGTGAGTTCAAGACCATCCTGAACTGTATAGTGAGATCCTGTCTCAAGAAGATAAAAAACAAACAAAACAAAGCATAGTAAATATAGCACAGGGTTTATTTTTCGGTTACATCAGAAGACTGTTTGTTGTAGGTCATTCAAAGAAGGAGAAAAGCTAACTTCTCTGTCAGTTGCAAAGGACTCAAATTATGTTATTATGAAAGAATGTTCAAGAATTTTCTGCTGAGATAAGACATGAGTCCTCAAGTTATTTTTTCCCATTAAAGTTAATAGTACCAGTAATTATAGAAGCAGAAAAACAGCTTCAGTAATTTAGGATGAAAGCAATGTTAAAAACAGAATTGAGTTCATTAGCTGTTATTCTGCCACAGGAATAATTTATTCACTCACTTGACAATTTGATAAAAGTCTTCTAGTAAGATACAAAGTGAATGTTTGCAGTAGGTGCTAATTTCATGAAACCATGTAGGCAATTAAAAACATCTCAGAGGGGCTGTGGATATAGCTCAGTGGCACAAGCACCTGCCTGGCAAGCACAAGGTCCTGAGTTCAATTCCTGATACCAAAAAAAAAAAAAAAGAAGAAAAACTCAGAGAAGACAATTTTATTTATCTGAAAACTTCAAAACAGGGAAACTCAAAATTAGCAAATAGGGGATGAAATTAAAATAAAAAGATGTTAATTTTTACCTCTTAAAAAAGTTCACGAGGGTTATCCTCAAATCTAGCATATTTCCTAATAATCACAAGAGTGTGTCTAGGGCCAGGGATATAGCTCAGTGGCACAAACGCCTGCCTGGCAAGAGCAGTGTACAGAGTTTGATTTCTGATATCAAAAACAAACGAACAGTGTGTCTGGCAGGCCTATTTTCCTATGGCTTGGTTCCCACTTTTGTTTAAGAAGCCAAGAAATCAGTTGAATTAAATAAGTCTCACTTGTTGTGAAGTCACTGTAGTGTGTCATCAAAGATATGAAATAACATGCAATATTAGAAAAGCAAACACAGCAGAAAGGAATTCTTCATAACTTTCATCCTTTTGTTTAAATTAGTGCTGGGGAAAAGTGATCTGAAGAGACAAGAAATGCTTCCATTACATTGCATGTAACACAAAATCTCCTTAGTGTGGAATTTATTTGGCCAAGAATCTCTGGGTAGAAGCCTGAAAGTGGCATGAACCAGGCCTTGCTTTCAGTTTCTTGTACAGTTAGTTGAGGTTCTTCCATAATATTGGGGTGTGGGACATGCCGTATTTCTTATGTTTCTAAACCAGTTGTCATTGGTTGTGAGCCTTCATCCCTTTACCTGCATGAAATCCAATCTGTTATTGTTCACACCATTTTACCTACTCCATGGAACCATCCAAGAATTGCAAGTGTGCCTCATCCCAGGAAATTTGCAAGGGCCTCTTGGACAGGCACTGTCATTCACAATGACTCTTCTCCCTGATGTGGCTGCCGATCATTGATAGCCTGGTGGGCAAGGCTGTGGTGAAGGAAGTAGGCCTTAGCTGGGTGCATCTGAGTTCATTTGGGGGCGCTGTAGATACATCTCCTGGGTAACCTCGGAGCACAGTGCTGAGAGCTGTCATTCCTACAGGTTCCTCTCAGTTCTAGAGCCTACTTTTAATCTGGTGGATAGACTCTGCCCTTAGCTTGGGCTCTCCCCAAAAAAGAGCTTGAGAGGAGGATTTAGACATGAACAGTATATTTACCTTGGAGGCCCCTCCCCAAGGAAACAGCAGAACTGAGGTATTCATCTTCCAACTCATGTCCATCACTGTCTCCTGGCAGCTCCCTGGAGCTGATAATTTTTCCAGCACTTCTGGCTTGACCCTGTGGGAAAACAACCGAGAGAAAACCCTTGGGCAGAAATTTTCAGATGACTTCATACATCTAAGAAAATGCATTTTCTCAGGGGACTATGAGAGGCACTGAACTACTACCACAGGGCTGAGGTCAAGACAGGAGTGTTAACAGATTCCTTCTAAGTATCTTCCCCAAAGAACTTAAAAAGATCACACTACAGTGATACATGTACACCAATGTTTATAGCAGCACCATTCATAATAGCTAAGACCTGGAAGTAGCCTAAATACCCATCAGCAGATGACTGGATAAAGAAAATGTGGTCTCTCTATATAATGGAATACTACTTTGCTATAAAGAATGACAAATTTGAGACATTTGTAGAAAAATGTAATGCTGAGGGAAATAAACCATACACACAAGTTTAAATTTTGCATGGTATGTCTCATCTGAATGGAGAAAAGTACAAAGGAAAAGAATAATAAAAGACGGATAAAGGGCACAAGGGGGTGGATCTCTTGCAACAGGGAAGGGGTCCAAGGGAACAAGGGCAAGCAGCGAGGAGTGGGGGATGGGAAATAAGTAGAGTAGACATATGCCACGTACCTAGTAACCTTAACGAATGTGAACATTATATGCCATAATGTGAGCTTAGACTAATAACAAGCATGAAAATTGAGGTAGGAAAACTAGAAGAGGAGGGGGGGTTAAAGAAGAAACAGGCTGTAGTACGTACATGTACTCACTCCCCAGGAGGATTGTAAACTGCATGTACTGCAAAAATATGCTCATAACATTTCAAGTTAAAAAAAAAAAAGAACAGTTGGTTGGGAAACGGGATGAATAGATCCACAGGAAGATTTATTTAAAAATATGCCACAGCACTAGCAGTGTCTATCTGCATTTGCCTCATTATAGTTACCCTAAAAATACTCTACAATTCAGAGTTAATGTGGGTTCTTTTTTACTAGGTTTAAAGTGTTGCAGTTTTAATATTCTTTTTCTCTCAATGGCTTTTTCATCTCATAATCCCTAGCTAGTACATAGCTCACCAGGAGCTGAAAATACATCGGGAGTGAACTGAGAGTAATAAAATACTGTACTGAACAAAGACCCGTGGGCAGGGTGACAAACGTGTCTCAGTGCTCTGCCTAAAGGGAGCAGCAGGTACTGACCTTCAGGTCATGGTTGCCAACTGAGAATGCTGATGCCAATTTCCAGGAAAGCCAGAGAAGCTAAATATGTGAAACTGCCAGATTATCCTCCAGGTGGAAAAGATTACAGACTCCGGAACCAGAGAGTTTGAATTTGAATCTCAGTGCTACCAATGTAACTTTAAGTTACGTATTTCTTTGTTGAGCGGGTATCTCAGGAATAGAACTCAGGACCTCACGCTTGCCAGGCAGATGCTGTGCCACTGAGCTCTCTCCCTAGCCCAAGTTACCTATTTTTGACCTTCAATCTGTGGAATGGAAGTAGTGACGGTATCTGTATCAGTAGTAGTTGCAAGGATTAAAGGCACTAAGTACTTCAGTTTTCAATTAGCAGTAACCATTCAATAAATGTTGGCTATAGTTATTATTAGGTATTAATTTTCAAAATGCAATTAAGAACCAAGTGTGGTGGCTTGTGCCTATAATCCTAGCAGTTGAGAGGCTGAAACAGGATTGCTGTGAGTTTGAGGCCAGCCTGAACTACACAGCAAGAACCTTGTATCAAACAAATATAATTAAACTTTTAATTAATTTTGAGATACGGGTAGGTTCATGTGCATTTTAAATAAGTAATAAAGTTTGTGTTTCCCGGTTTCTCCCAATGGTAACTTACAAAACTATAGTACAATATCACAGCCAGGATGTTGTTATTAATAACAGAACACATGACATTTTTATTTTTGCAAAGACCCCTCATGGTGCCCATGGACAGCCATACCCACTTCTATCCTGCTCCAGTTCTCATTTAAGCCACTAATCTGTTCTTCTTTTCTACAGTTTCATCATTTCAAGAAAGTTACGCAAGTGGAAACTCTATGGTATATAAACTCTTGGGTAGCTTTTCCCCTCAGCATAATTCTCTGGAGATTTGTGTCAACAGTTTGTTCCTTTGTACTGCTGAGTAGCACTTTTTGCTGTGCCAACCACAGCTTAACTACTCACCAGTTAAAGGATCTATCAAATTTCCTAGGTTTTGGCTACCACAAAGGTGCTGGAAACATTTGCGTGCAGGTCTTTTCAAGTGAACATAGGGTTTTGTTTCTCCAGGACCAATGCCTAAGAGTACACATTCTGGGTTATTTGGTATTTGTGTATTTAGGTTTTTAAGTTTCTAAGCAGCTTTCCTGAGCTGAGCTCTACCATCTTACATTCCCTCTAGCAATGAATTTGTGGTCAAATTTCTCCATACTGTTTACCTGCATTTGGTGTTGTCACTAAATATTATGTTATTCATTCTCATGGCCATGGATATCTCACTGTAGTTTTAATCTGCACTTACCAAGTTTTTCATGATGTTCAGATCTTTTCATGTCCTTACTTTGCTAACTGTACATCTTTCCAGTGAAATGGCTCTTCGTGTCTTTTCCTCTTCTAGCGAATTGTTTGCTTAATTTGTTTTGTTTTTGGGTTTTGATACTCCTTTATATAATCTTTTTTTCCCCTTTGGTGCTGGAATTCAAACTCAGGCTTTGTGCATGCTAAGCATTCGCTCTACCCCTGAGTTGCTAGAGCTCCAGGCCACTCCCTACAGTCTTGATGAGAGTCCTTGTCAGATACATGGTTAACAAATAAGTTCTTTTGTCTTTTTTTGAGACATGGTCTCTTTCTGCAGTTCAAGATGGCCTTGAGCTCACTTTATCTCTAACTTGCAATGATTCTACTGTTTCAACCTCCCAAGTGCTGGGCTTACAAGCATGCACCACCATGCCCAGCTCAAATACATTCTTTTCAATGAATCTATAGCTTATCTTTTCAACCTCTTAACAGGATTTTTTGTAAAGCAAAGCTTTTCCTTTAAATTGAGTTACAATTCACATAATGTAAAACTGACTGTTTTAAAGTGTATTCATCAAGGATTTTCAGTACTTCCACTACCTTGTACAACCTTCACCACTGATTCCAGGTCCTTCTTTCACACGCAAAACAAAACCTATACCTGTTGACCATTAGCCCCATTCCTACTTTTCATCCCTTGGCAGTCAGTAATCTGTGTTTCTGTTTTTTCTAATGCTGGACATTTTATATATTGTAAATGGAATCATATGACCTTTCATGTCTGACTTACTTGTGGAGAAGGACATTCTTTTGTTACTTTTTCAGTGTATTGTCTCAGGCCTGACCAAGCCAGGATTGTTGGGTTCCACAGGAAGTCTAGCAAAAGCATTGGTGGAAAGGAAAAGTTTGCAGAACCTCTGTCCTTGTGGAAAGCCACAAGGACAACACTAAATGCTTTGCTGAGATATGCCCAGAGGAATGATAACATGATGGCTAACTAGTCCACTCTTATTTATGTGGTAAGAGTTATATTGTCCTTGCTAAAATGGTTGATATCCTCCCATTTGCCCAGCTGCTTCTGTTGTAGACAGCTGAGTTAGATAGAAATATTACAGGCAATCGGACAGGGCCAGGCCCTCGAAAGAGCCAACATGGAAGACAAGATACCTGTGGGCCAGACATCAAGACAAAAGGACTAAACAAATGCACCCACATACCTCCCTAAGTGTAAATGTCAGGGATTGATATTTTAAATAAATAACAACCACCTTCTAAAAGCCAGGAAGAGTCACTAGCCCCACCCTCACAGGAAAAGATCCCTGCTCTGTGTTCATGTCCACTTGCTATATGACTTGATTCCTTATTTGATCCCAGTTTACTCAGTTTTACCTGAACAATTATATTTGTTATCTTATTGGCTGACCATAGTTTTGTGCATTTCTGCTATCTTGGACCCACCTCACCTCCTGGTTTTTCTCTATAAAAGTCCCTAGAAAAGACAGAGTCCAGGGTAACCTACTCAGGTACCCCTTCTCTCCCTGTCTTGGACAGAAGCTTTCTTTTCCTCAATAAATATATTCTGCTTTTAACCTCTGTTTTCCTAAAATTCATTCTTTGATTTTAGAGAACACAAACTCATCCCAGATATCATTCAGATCGGGAGTTTTTATTTTCCTGTATCATTTTGGAGGTCCCACCGAGATACTTGGATGGAGGTAAGAATTTGCTTTTGTTTCATAGGCTCTGGATTGGGACACATTTATGTAACAAATTTTTATGTTTCAAATTTTGTTATGCTTTTGCCTGTTGCTTATAATTGCTTATGCTCTGTCTTTTACATAGTTTTGTTAAAATGTTGATAAATCTAATGGCAAGGTTATAAGGTTGTGATATTTCTTTACTGAGACATTTTATTCCTGTTTTGTTCTGGTATATGTTGTGTTTGATGCATTTGAACTAGTTGCTAAATGTACTGGTTTTCCTTGCTTGATATTATTTAGCTAGGAAGAGTAATGCTGGAATGCTCCTAGTGGATTTTGATATAAACTGTAAGATGGATCTCTTTAAATCTAGCTCAGAATTAGAAAAGAACTCTAGACTGTTCCAATTAAGTTAAGCCTATAGAAGATGAACGTTTGTTAATGCCAAAGACAGGGAAGTCACCTTAGAGAAAGAACACATACCTTGTCTCTGGGTCAGATAAGACATCAGAATTTTGCCTGCCCAGGAGAGCACACATAAAAGCCGTGTCCCACCTTAGTTTCCTGGGCAAGTCTTCCCTGGGAGGCTAAATCTCAGACACAGTAGAGAGAACCAACTTCTGGCTGACACCAAAAGTAGCTATCTCCAAAAGCAGCACACTTCTGGGACCAAAACATATTTA
The DNA here is from genome assembly GCA_004027595.1 of Dinomys branickii. Classification (NCBI taxonomy): domain Eukaryota; kingdom Metazoa; phylum Chordata; class Mammalia; order Rodentia; family Dinomyidae; genus Dinomys; species Dinomys branickii. The sequence continues at coordinate 6,092 of PVLD010011065.1, read as the reverse complement.
GTGTAAGGGAGGATCTCCAACCTTTCCTCTTCTCCTAGGTCTAGTGTAGGTAATCTTGTTCAGGGCTTTTAACTATTCCTTGTAGAATTTTGGTAAACAGTAGTCACTCTGCTGGCTAGTTAAATGCTCTTAGGGCAGCTGCTACTCTTGAAAGCAGAGAACAGGTTTCCCCAGCATCTCATTGGTGAATCCCCATTGAAACCAATGGCTGATGGAATGTTGACCAGGGAGACAGCTAGATTCCTTTCTGGAGACTGATCTCTGGTTTGTGGGCCAATAAAAACTGAGAACTCAGGGGTCATGGCCAGGGCTACTCTCTGGCAGATACCCAAAGTTTCCTCGGTAGAAACTGGCTCCTGACCACTGAAAAATCTCCACTTATCTATCATACCTATCTCTCTCTTCCAGGAGACTAGAAATTCTCCATAAACTTTTCAGTCAAGTCACCCTGCAGAAATTAGGCTGAGGCAGTTTGCAGCAATTTACAGTTCACAGCAGCTAGCAGGGCTAGTAGGGGAATAATTCACATTTGTGCCTTACATATGCTAACTAAGGGTAAAAAGAGATTCTTGTCAGCCTTAACTACCTTGCATTTAACAATATTTAGATGTGATTGCTAGGTGGTAAATATAAGTTTAACCTGTGAGATCCAAAGTTTAAACAAAACTTAATCTTGTCCTATTGTTAGGAAAGGTTGCCTAGGTGATTAGGTAACAAACACAACATCTGGAGACTTCTTGGTCCAGTGCCCAGGGCAAGATTCTGCCAGCCAATTGTTAGTTCTATCTAGAGGTGATCTCCTTTGTAGCTCAAGAATACTTTAACTACTTCCAACTCACCTTTTTATAGATGTCCTCCTCCAAAGAAAAAGCAATAGTTTATTACAAAGATATGCTTCTTCCTTTCCAAACAATAGTTTATTACAAAGATATGCTTCCTCCTTTAGACATTCCTGTCATCAGACCAATTATAACTTATGCTTATAAATGTCCAATAAGAGTAAGGGCATGGTTCATGAGTTTTCTGGGAGGATAAAATCACACATAAGTTTGAGGGTGGATAGGCTGACCAGATTTTGTTCTTTGCCTTCTCCAGATGGCATCCACCTGCCCTAGAGTGGAATCTACTTGAGGACACCTTGAGGTTACAAAGATCAATTAGAGATAGGAAGGAGACATCCAAACTCTCTCTTCTTGTTTTACAGACATGGGAAACTCACAGTCACAGTTGCTTACTCCTCTCAGTTGCATCAATAAGCACTGGAAAACGTTTGATCCTGACACATTAAAAAAGAACCATTTAATATTTTTCTGCTCATGTGTGTGGCGCACTTATCCCCTAGAGCCAAAATGGAATACAGAGGGAAATATTAATTATGATGCTATTTTACAACTAGAAAGATATTGTAAAAAGGAAGGAAAATGGTTGGAAGTGCCGTATGTTCAACTTTTCTTTGCATTAAGAAATAGTCCTTATTTAGTTTCAAAATGTAAAGCCACAGGAAAACAGGACACCTCAGACTCTTAAGGAATCCACTGTACTAGAGCCTGAGACTGCTCCTCCCCAATATTTGGAGCCTGAGGATAAGACAGGCTTAATCAAAGCCACACCCACCATTCCTAAACCTAAGGTTTCCCCTACTTGCCCTTCTAAGCTAGAGGATGAAATTTCTAGACCAGCTGTAATCCAGATCTCCATGGAGCTATACCCACTCTTAGCAGAGTTTAGACAAACTCCTCAAGGACAGTATCCATTACAGGAAGTAAATGGGGCTGGGGATATAGCTCAGTGGAATAAGCGCTTGCTTAGCAAGCACAGGGTCCTGAGTTCGATCCCCCGTACTGCAAAAAAAAAAAAAAAAAAGAGTGTGGGAGGAAGTAAATGGACAATTTAGAACTGCCAGAGTTCATGTGTCTTTTTCTCTCAGTGACCTAAAACAGATAAAGTTAGATCTTGGAAAGTTTCTAGATGACCCTGATAAGTACACTGAGGTATTTAGAGGCCTCACTCAGACCTATGAGCTAGACTGGAAAGATGTAATGTTACTCTTAAATCAAACATTGACCTCTAATGAAAACAGGCAGCATTACAGGCTGCTATTGCACTTGGAGATGAAAACCGTATTATTAATCTTAGAAATCTAGAGGAAAGACAGCCAGGGGAGTTACCAGTTCCCACTGGAGCCCCAGCCGTTCCTACCCAAGACCCCTACCGGCCTAGCAGCCTTATGGAAGGTTGGAAGAGGAGACATTTTCAGAAATGTGTTCTTGAAGGTCTAAGAAGGATAAGAACCAAGCCATTCAATTATTTTAAACTGTCAGCAGTTCAATGAGAAAAAAGGGAACACTCCTCTGTTTTCTTAGATCACTTACAAGAGGCATTGATAAAACATACTTCCCTAGATCCTAATTCAATAGACGGACAAATTACTTTTAAAGATAAGTTCATTACTCAGTCATCCCTAGATATTAGAAAAAAACTACAAAAAATGGCTTTTGCCCGAGGTAGCTCAACTGATGTGTTAATAAGAATTGCCTCCTCAGTATTTTATAACAGTGATGAGGAAGAAACCAAGGAGAGAAAACAAAGAGACCGAGAAAAAGTAGATGCCTTTGCAGCAGCACTAAGAGAAACAGATCCTTAGTCTGATTCTTGGGGCCCCAAGAACTCAATGACTACCTTCACCTGCTGCTGCTGTCAGAAGCCAGGCCACCTTAAGAGGGACTGCCCTAAAAAGCCCCCTGGGCCATGCCCTAACTCTGCAAAGGTGACCACTGGAGGTCAGACTGCCCTCTGAAGTGAAGGCCCCAGAGCTCAGACCCATCCTACCAGTTGGTCCAGCAAGAATGAAGTGGGCCAGGGCACACTTTGCCCTCTCCCTCTGGCCAGACTGTCATCTCCATGGAGGAGCCCCGGGTAATCATGACTATAGAGGAAAAAGAAAACAGCCTATTGCTGGACACTGGCGCAAGTCTCTCTGTCCTTTTCAATCCTGGCCTTCCTTCCAGCCACCATACCTCAGTGAAGAGTCACTGGAGAGGAGGTAATTCACTATTTTTCACAACCCTTAGGCTGTAACTGGGATGGTTTCCTTTTTTCACATTCCTTTTTGATAATGCCTGAAAGCCCAGTCCATCTCTTGGGAAGAGATATTTTACCTTGTTTAAATACTGTAATATATATGCATCCAGGTCAGATACACTGTCTTCCCCTTGTGGAGAGAGAAATAAATCCTGAAGAATGGGCTACTAAAGGCAAAATAGGTAGGGCATTAGGAGCTGCTCCAGTACAGATACATCTCAGAGATTCCACTATTTTTCCTAGTCAGAGATAATATCCTTTAAAACCTGAAGTTAAAAAAGGGTTACTACCTATAATTGATAACCTAAAGACACAAGGTTTACTTTAGCCCTGTAACAGTCTGTACAACACTCCAATCTTGGGAATTAAAAAACCCAATGGGGAATGGAGATTTGTACAGGACCTTAGATTGATATATGAGGCAGTAGTGCCAATTCACTCAATGGTATCTAGCCCACATACACTCCTTTCTCAAATTCCAGAAGATGCCAGTTGGTTTTCAGCATTAGATTTAAAAGATGCTTTCTTTTGTATTCCTTTATGTAGAGTCCCAGTTTCTCTTTGCTTTTGAAGATCTTCATAACCAGGCCTCTCAGTTGACATGGACAGTGCTTCCCCAAGGGTTCAGGGATAGTCCACATCATTTTGGGCAAGTGCTTTCCCATGACTTGGCATGTTTTGAGTTTTCCCAGGTCACAGTCTTACAGTATGTAGATGACATTCTTTTATCTGCCCCCTCAGAAGAGCTCTGTAGCCAAGGCACCTGTGCTTTGCTAAATTTTCTAGCAGACAGAGATTATAAGGTTTCCAAGTCTAAAGCACAACTTTGCAGTCTCAAGGTAAAATATTTAGGCCTCATCATATCCAAGGGAACCCAAAGGATAGTAAAGGACAGAATTAAACCAGTTCCTCCTTGCAACAGCCCAAGACCCTAAAACAGCTAAGGGGATTCCTAGGCATTACAGACTTTTGTCACCTTTGGATACCAAGATATGGGGAGATTGCAAGACCCCTGTATCAACTTATTAAAGAGGCCCAAAAGACAGACACCCATATTTTAACCTGGGAACCTGATTCCCAAACAGCATTCCAGAAGCTTAAACAAGCTCTCCTAAATGCTTCAGCCCTAAGCCTCCCCACAGGACACCATTTCAATTTATATGTTGATGAGAGGCAAGATATGGCTTTGGGAGTACTTACACAGGATTGGGCACCTGCTCAACAGCCTATAGGGTATCTGAGTCATGAATTAGACGTCGTAGCAAAGGGATGGCTTTCTTGCCTTTGAGCTACGGCAGCTGTAGCTCTCTTAGTGCCAGAAGCATTCAAGCTAACTTTAGGGAAAGATCTTACTGTATATATGCCTCACAATGTGATAGGACTTCTTTCACTCAAAGGGAGCTGCTGGCTATCAGACAGCCAACTTCTTAAATACCAGGCTGTACTTCTAGAAGGTCATTCAAATAAAGACATGTTCCTCCTTAAACCCTGCTACCTTTTTGCCAGAAAAGGAGGAAATTGAGGTTGATAGACATGATTGTGAACAAACAATTCTCCATACATATGCAGCTAGAGAAGACTTATTAGACACACCCCTTACTAACCCTGATTTGACCCTTTCCTGTGATGGCAGCTCCTTCGTGAAAAATGGAACAAGGCAGGCAGGGTGGTAATTTTATATCAGATTCTTGAAAGTTCCTCAATTACACCTAGGACTAGTGCTCAGCTAGCAGAGCTCATAGCTCTGACCATGGTCCTACAACTCAGCAAAGGACAAAAGGTCAAAATTTATACCAATTCAAGATATGCTTTCCTAGTATTACATGCCCATGCTGCTATATGGAAGGAGAAAAATTATCTAACAGCAAACAGATCTCCCATAAAATATCATAAAGAAATAGATGATCTTTTAGTGTCTGTTTATATGCCCTCCTAGGTAACAGGAGTTCACTGTAAAGGGCACCAAAAGGGAACTGATGAGGTATCTCAAGGTAATCAACTAGCTGTTGAAGCAGCTAAAAAGGCTGCCTGAGGCCCCTGCTTCAGGCTTCTCTGATCTGGGAAGGGCCCCTTGATTGTACGCGACCCAAATATTCACAGGCAGAAATCGAGTGGGCGCTCTCCTGCGGGTGTCAGTTCCTTCCATCAGGATGGCTACAATCAAGTGATGATAAATTGTTCCTTCCTGGTGCTAGTCAATGGAAAATTATTAAGTCTTTACACAAAACTTTTCTTTTGGGGAGAGACAAGGCCCAACACATGGCCTCAAAGTTATTCATGGGAAAAGGACTTTCCCAGACAATACATCAGATAAATAAAACATGTGAGCTCTGCCAAATAAACAATCCTCTCAACCGAACCATAGCTCCTCCATGTTCACAAACACATGGTAAATACCCTGGAGAAGACTGGCAGCTTGATTTTACACATATGAGAAAAAGTAAGGGAATTCAGTACCTATTGTTCTGGGTAGATACTTTCACAAACTGGGTTGAGGACTTCCCTTCCAAAATAGAAAAGGCACAAGAGGTGGTAAAAGTTTTAGTCTCAGAAATCATCCCTAGATTTTGACTTCCTAAGAGTTTACAGAGTGATAATGCGCCTTCTTTTTACTCCTGTAATTTTTTATTTTATTTATTTATTTATTTATTTATTTTTAATTAAAAAAAATAAAAGTACAAAAACATTTTGAAAAACAGACACCAATTAGCACAAAAAATAGTACACTCACAACTCATCTATAGACAAGGTGATATGATCTCAACAGTGGTTATTGCTTTATCCATTGATATCTTCGAAGTGTAAATATATGAACCCATATACAGACATGCAAATTTAGTCAGACAATTAATCCTCTCAACAACAGAAAAAACACAAAAACCAAAAATCCAAAGATAAAAAACAAAACAGTCAAACATCAACAACAGCAACAACAACAACAACAAAAACATCAATAGTTGATGCTTTACATATTGGTATCTTCGAAGTGTGTGTTCAGGACAACACATACA
>PVLD010011064.1:0-67196 GCA_004027595.1 Dinomys branickii | reverse complement strand
CCCTTAATAAAGGCTTTAAGAAAGGGCTCTAGCTGGGCGTGGTGGCGCATGCCTATAATCCCAGCCCTTGGGAGGCTGAGGCAGGAGGATTGTTGGGAGTTGGAGACCAGCCTGGGCTACAAAGTGAGCTCAAGGCCAGCCTGAACCGTATAGCGAGACCTTGTCTCTAAAAGACCAAAAAAAAGGGGCGGGGAGCTCTGACAGTTAGCATCACCCGTGGTCACTCTGAGACAGAGAAAACCGGATCCTGAAAGAGTGCAGGCAGGGGTGATAGCTAAGCGGAGATTTTTCTGCTGGATACCCAGTTGGGCCGTCAGGACTCGGCTGCCACCGAGGAACCTTTGGGAATCTGCCAGAGTTGCCCTGGCCATCAGCTCTCAGTTCACACAGCTGAGTCCATCACAACTCTGTTCATCACCTCTGGTCCACACAAGCAGAGCTCTGTCTCCAGAAAGGAGTCTAGCTAACTAGCTGGCAGAGTAAGCACTGCCTGTTGAAGTTCTATAAGGGACATATAAAAGCCTGAGCTGTCTGTATTTAAGGTGCTTTCCAGTTTTCAGCCTTGACAAATGTTCTCTTTCTACATGCTCAATTTAAAAGTTCTTTGTTGGAGGATGTTGGGGCAGGTTAGGGACCTTTCTTTCTCTAATCTTACATCCCCCAAGAGGAAAATATAAAGTGGCAGGAAAGATCAGCGATGAGATCAGGAGAGAACCATAATTGCCTCCTCATCAGAAAGGAAACGGAGGCAGAACAGGCTCAACATTTTCTCTAGAATGTTGAGGATTGGGCCAGAATGTCTCAGTGAAACCTGTCACTCAAGTATTAAGAACAGTCATCAAGCTATTGGACGGGGTCCTGTGATTTATTAATAGGTGTGTATATTTTCTAAATATAAACTAGATTTCATAGAAAGACCCATTTTACAGCATTTTCTAAATTTACCCTGTAGTTAGCATTAAGGCCCACTAGATGGCAAGCTAATATTATGTTTGCTTAGTAAACCATGACGGTCGAAAAAACCGTATAAAACTGGTGTGGTGGTTGCATGTCTGTAATCTCAGTACTGGGGAGGATGAGGCAGGAGGATTGTTGTGAGTTTGAGACCAGCCTGGGCTACATAATGAGTTTAAGGCCACCATGAGCTACACAGCAAGACCCTGTCTCAAAAAAATAAAAAACCCCAAAACCAGAACCATATAAACATATATAAAATACAAATATAAGACCTCACCTACAAAAGTAAAATGTTTCATCAAAGAAACATTATGATCTTTCTATGTTCTCAACTTAAATTTATCATCATTTTAACAAAAGAGACAAAAAATGACCGAAAAATGCTTAAAATTCAAGACATAAACAATTACAAAAATAAGAGTGACAATTTTAATTACCTGAGTGAGTTGTGACGCAGAATTTATGAAACAAAACTCTTGTTTCTGTCTGCTTATCTCACTGGGGCCTCCAAAATTATATCAGAACCTACAAATCTAAAATAAGGAAAATATTGTAACTCCCAACCTATTAGATGTCTGATAGTCCAAGTTTATGTTCTCTAAAGCTGAAGGATGAATTCTAGGAACATTGAAGGTTAAGAGGAGGAAATACTTATTGAGGGATAGGAAGCTTCTACCTGAGAGGGACAGGAGGGGAGCCCTGGAAAATTGCCCAAGGACCCCATGTCTCAGAGGAAGTTTTGTAGAGTACCACCCCGGGACACAATGTGAGTTACCGCTATGAACAGCCCATAACGTTATCACGTTATCGGTATAGGAGCTCAGGCGGTACTGACCCAATGGGGAAGCAAGTCACACAGCGAGCCGCCATGGAAAGACCAGGGAACTTCTCAGGCAGGTGATGGATTTGGGGGTCTTGGTTGCGTGCTGAGGGGACTGATGTGTATCTAGACTTCATTAGGTGAGGTGTGAGCACTGATCTCATCCCTTGGGGAGTATGTAGGTCTGGTCCTTTTGTTGGTATCTTGAGGCCTGGCCTGCAACTGATGCATCTCTGGACACAGTTGTAGTGCGTTTTCACATTTTGTCTTGACTCTCTGGAGGGCACAGGCCTCTCTGACTGCATATAATATTCCTACCTAACTTAGCTGTCTATAACAAGCTCACCTGAGACTACCCTCACAGAAACATCCAGAAGTAACGGTTAATATTTTCACACCGAGGCCCATTCAAGTGGAAATATAAAATTAACCATCACTGCTGCTATGAACATTTGTGTACAAGGTTTTGTGTGACAGAGGGCTTGTTTCAGGTTTTGGTTATTTTTCTCTTCTTTTGGCTAGTTTGTTGGTACCTATGTTTCATTATCACTTCTTTTATTTATTACTTATGCTGTCAATATTATTTACCGATATATAAAGTTTAATGAAACTAATGTAAAAGTATACATAGTCTAATATACTCCTGGGAGATTCTAATAAATTAACTTTGCTTTTGGGAGAAGAATTAGATGGTTAGGGACAGGGCTGGGGCGCATCTAGGCTAAACTACTGGGGTCTGGCCAAGCCCTGGGCTGCCTGCTTTAGGGCTGCAGAGATGGGTAAAGAAAGACAAAGACGGACTGGGAGGTCAGTGCTTCAGATTGGGCAAACACCAAGACCTCTCCAGTTAAGCTGTTTTTATTTAGCAAAGGAAAAGCAGTCACGGGAGTTTGGGACAATTTCCTGGAGCAATGGAAGTGGTCAAAGCAAGCTGGTGACAAAGCATCTCCAGAGAGTGGGAACAAGTTAATGGAGAACCTGCTTTTCTTTCTCTCTCTTCTGCTATATTCCTTTAAAGAGCTGCGGCATCCCCAGAGGTTACCTTGCTCTGTGAATGTCCTGGTTCTTTGGGTCTTCCTGCTGTGACTGGGACAGGCGGAGTTCCTGCATAGCTCTCAGCCCATAGGGCCAACGTGCACTGGTCCCAGATGCCTGAGCCCCTGCTTCATATTCTGGCACCCAAAACTAAATGTTTCCAATTATATAATAATAATAATTATATATATATTCCAGCTTGTAGATTTAGTGCTCACCAGCAGGCTTCTCTGGCCACTTGGGAACCCTTTGGCCCTTTTCCCTGCTCAACAACCTCAGGGATTCTTGTTCACTCATCTTGGTTTGCTGACTCTTCTCATTTCCGGGCCCTGAATTTCTGACACAGAACAGCTTGGATTAGAGGAAAAGCTCCAAGCTCCAGGATGAAGACCACTGTGATTCGTCCCAGTCTGCTCCTCGGAATCCAGTAAGTCACCACGCCAGCCCCATGGAGACCTCTGAGGCAGACAGTGCCCAGACAAGGCTCCTGCTCAGGGAACATGGCTGTGACGCTGTCGCAGGTGGTGGAAGGAGGTTGTCTGGCTGGAGGTCAGCCACTCAAAAGCATCAAAGGCATCAGGGCTGTCCCCAGAGTTCCGGCCAATGGGAACAGGAGGGAATTGGCTCTTCGCCTCCAGAATGAGGATGAACACCTTGGGAACTGTCCCACTGTGATCCAGAGGAGAGTGGGGTGGAGGTGGTGGGAGAGGCGGACTCTAGTGACAGCAGAATCTCTGAGAGAGCAGTGTAGAGTTGCTCACCTCTGGAGACTCCTGAATAAGTAATATTCCAGTTTGCAATCCAGTCCACCTGGTCCTCCCATCAAAACTCTACTTTTTTGGATGCAGGAGTACAGACCTGTAATCTCTGCTACCTGGGAGGCCAAGGCAGGATGATCACCAGTTTGAGGCCTCCCTGGGCAATTTAGTGAGAACCTGTCTAAAACCAAAACATAGAAAGGTCTCAAGCCCTCTGGGTTCAACTCCCAGTATTGGGAAAAATTAACCAAACCAAAACAAAACATACTTCCAGCCCACAGGGGCCACATTGGTGGTGCTACGATCCCTCCCCATCCACCTACTCCTTCCTTTTCCAGAAACCAGACAGCTGTAAGTGGGAAGGAGGGAGGGAGAGAAAGAGAGACTGACTTGGGGTTTGGGTGTCTCCAAACAGCCCCCTCACTGCAAGAATTTTGGTTTCCTGTTGGTTTAGAATGAGTGAGTGCTTCTTTTTTTTAGGAATTCACCAATTCACCATTGGTTGTTTCTTTTTTTTTTTTTTTTTTTTTTTTGCGGTACTGGGGATCGAACTCAGGACCCTGCGCTTGCTAGGCAGGCGCTTATTACACTGAGCTATATCCCCAGCCCATGCTTCTTTTTTTTGAGACAGGATCTCCCTTTCTAGCCCAGACTGGCCTTGAATTCACTTTGTAGCCCAGGCTAGTGATCCTCCTGCTTGAGTCGGCCGACTGCTGGGATTACAGGCACGCACTACCACGTCTGGCTGAAAGTGCTTCTGACTCGTGAGGTGGTTTCTTTGCATACCTCTGGCCAAGCAGGCTCCTTCTTTTTGAGTGTTGGGGGAATATGTCACTGACTTTTATGCAAGGCCCTGAGGCTGTTGGAACCCTCAGCCTGTCCTAGAAACCATCAGTCCTTGCTTTGAGCTGAGTTGTTCTTGGAGTTCCTTCTCTCTTCTGGAGGAGCTTTGCCCTTTGCCTTCCATCCCTCTGTCCTCCTTTCCCCCACACCCATGTGCCCCTGCTTCTTACCTTTTCTCCTTTCTGCCTGAAACTTAGGGATTTTTGCCTGTGCCCGTGACAGCGCTTGTCCCCAGATCTACTGGCTGAGCCCCGATTGCTCTCCCCTCTAGGAGACTTCTGCAGTGAGTACTCTCCTGGACATGCTCCCATCTTTGGTTGAAGATATCATTTGCATATATTTGAGTGCTGAGTAGAGTCATAGGGAAAATGAAACCGTTTTTCCCCCTTCTTTGGTAGTGGGATGACATCCAAGGACTCGTACACTGTAGGCAAGTGCTCTATCAAATTTTTTTTTAATATCAGAGACAGGATCTCACTAAGTTTCCCAGCCTATCCCACTCACCACTCAAGGAGCCCGATGTGGCCCAGGAGGTGCCTGGGCCGTGGGGCCAGAGCTGCCCCTCGAGCCCATCTAGTTTGTGATTTCCCTGCTCAGCATCTAGAGCAGCTGCCACCACACCCACGAGGAAAACGAAAGTCCTGAAAGTGATAAAAGGGCAGCGAGCAGCCAGTGCCAAACGTTACAACCAGACAGAAGGATGGCTCCCACAGTAAGTCCCCCGAAAGGGTCTGAAAGCTTTTCTTTTAAAAGCAGCAACAGCTGTGTTAGGAGAGCTTTTGTGTGTTTTCCTTGTTGGTCTGAGGCGCTGGTGTGGAGGGGACAAGGGAACATGCTGACGTCTCAGGGCCTGGCTGTCTCTGACACGGCCAGGAACGATCCCGGGAGCTGGGCCGAGAGCATGGACACTTCCCTGGCCCAGTTTCTGTGTGGGGTTTGGTTCCACTGAGACCCAGGAGCAACTTGTCCTGGGTAGGGTGTGTGCTTTGCTGAGCCCTCCTCCAGCCGCATGCTCAATGGCTCCTCTGGGCTATGTGAGGGCCAGCAATGGGCCTCACGGGGGCAGCCCTTGCCCCACTGCCCAGGCACCTCCCGGGCCACACTGTGCTCCGTGAGTGGGGAGTGGGACAGGCTCGAGAGGTCTGGGAAAATGGCTCACGGGGATGTGGGGGCCGTGGAGGGCCGGCAGGAAGTGTCCCCCGCAGGCAGCACCAGCCCCTCTGCTTCTTCCCCCTCTCCTTTCTTCCTCTTTCTGTGCTCCTTTTTCCTTCAGGCTCAGTAATAAACATTCCGCGAGTGCTGGCTGTATCCCAGCACCTTGCTGCAGGCTTTTATTTAATCAAGCCAGGCTGTTATTAAATAACCTTGCAAAGTAGGAGTAGCTCTCCTCTCTCCCCACTGTGCAGCTGCTGGGGTATGTTTTCCTTAGTATCAGAGAGGGGATTGCCCAAGAGGCACAGGGGAGATTAGATGCATAATCTTTTGCTTTAAAAAAAATTGTTTCTTTCATTGCACAAGGTATGTGAATACACTCACCTTGTTTAACAAACCAAGAGCAAAAGCAAAGCTGTTAACATGGAGGACGAAAGCCATTTCACCGTGCTATCAGATGACTTCCCTCCAGACTGCTGGGTGTGTGTTCTGCCACACATTTTTCTGTGCATTTGGTCTTTAGTGTGGTTTTACTTGGGTTCCCAGATCTTAGTTCATCTAGAATATGCTTTGATCTTTTCCTTTCTATACCACCTATTTGATGTGCTTTAGTCTGCGCGCAGTTCTCTCTGTCTCTCTGTCTCGCTCTCTCCTTTCTCTTGCTCGATCTCACTCTCTTTTTTTTCGTTTTTCCTGTGTGCTGCGGTGCTAGGGATTGAAGCCAGGACCTCATACGTGCTAATCGAGAGTTCTACCGCTGAGTGCTACCCCTAGCCTGCAGTTAAAATTCTTTCTGCTGCTCAAATCTTTGAGCAGGCTGCCCTGATTCTTGCAGTCAAAGGCTTTCCCTTCACCCACACGTACCCCCGGCTTTCCCGTCTTTCCTGCCCCACTGTCAGCAGCTGCTCAACATCCTGGCCAGGATGGGCTGGCCCCGTGTGACCTGGTTTTGTTGAGGTGAAGGTAGGGAATAGTGCTGGCTGGCCTCAGAGTGTTCCAGAAATAGAGCTCCTGTGGCAAAAGCAACGTGCCGCTTGCTGCTCATGCCAAGACCAGAAGAGAATCACCTCACCGAGCTCTGACCATTTCGTATCATTTTTGCCCTGCTTTTGGACTAGAACCTGTACTGTAGCTTCCCAGGGATTTCCTGGGATTGTTACAGGCTTGCATGTTGGAAAGGTCACATCTGGGGGAGGGTAAGCCACACCAGTGCTCTGTTGTAACGCTCTGCTACTGCGAACATAAACTCTCAGTTTCAGTGGCAAATTAAAGAGGCAGAGTTTAAAATAAGAGAAGATGATTTATTTGGACAAAGATGGAGAAAAAGAAGAGGAACAGCTACTCTAGGGGTGTAGGGAGCATCAGAGGTGAATACCCATGGGGTTTTGTCCTCAGCTCCTTTTCACTTAGGGCTAGCGATTTCTCACAGCCCCACTGGGGCCCCTGCAATATGTCCCTGTCTAACCGGTTCTCTGGTGAGCTTCATCTTTGATCCTAACCTAAGTACCTCTGTCTACATTCTTTCTGGCCGCCCTTCGTAGTGGGTAAGTGCAGGGCAGGGCTTGTAGAAAGGTAACAGAGTTAATGACCAAGCAGAGGGCACTTGTGCACATCTGGTGCAGCTATGGTGATCCTGAAGTGAGAGTGGACATATCGGTGTACACGTGTAAGTGTGTGTGTCTTTTATATGTTAAATGGGAATCCTTAGGCGGCTGCTCCCTTATCTCCTTTGCATTTTGTCAGAGGTGGATGAGGGGGCTGCTTTCCCCGGTCTTTCAGGTTTCTGGCTTTTGCCTTGCTTTTTTTCTTTTTGGTAAATTTTTCATAAAGGTAACCATGTGTCTTGGTTACTTTTTTCCTGTTGTTGAGACAAAATACCCAACATCCAAAATGAAGGAAGGAAAGGTTTATTTAGCTTACAGTTTTTGGAGGTTTCAGTCCATACTTGGCTGGTTCTGAGGCACAGGGGCACATGGCTGAGGGCTACAGTTCATGGTGGTGGTACACAGCAAAGTAACAAGCACAAGAAGGGAAGAATGGCAGCCAGCAGCCTCTTTCTCTCCCTTATACACACAAACTATCTGGCCTAGGGTGGGTATAGCTCTCACACCCATAATCCCAGCATTGGATCATGGATCAGTCATAAACTCTAAAAGCCACCCCAAATAACTGCATGAGGATTTGGGGGGACATGCAGACACAAACCATAACATCATGCTATCTGGCACCTCTCTGGGGTCTCCTCTCTCTCTCTCTCTCTGTCTTTCTAACTGCCCTAACTGTAGAGGCAGAAGCTGCCCCCAGTAAGATTTTGCATTACTTTTTAATAAAGCCTGTCTTTTGCCCGTCTAGAAGATGCCTTTTTCTACAGAAACGTGCATGCTTGGGTTTCCATCTTGTTCTTCTGTTCTCTAAGCAACTTACTGAATCTTCCTGAGACTCAGTGTTCTCTGTTAAGAGGCTAGTGATAGTTCTTACTCCAAGGGCAAATGAAGTTGGGCCACGTGTTCAGCAGTGTTGGCATGCTGGGCTTTGCAAGTTGAAGCTTTGTAACAACCAAGAATCATTCAGGCCCAGAGACACGGTGAGTGGCCCTTAATGAGGTGTTTAGACCTCCTTGGGAGTCATACAGTCACTTGCTGGCAGAAACACGCCTCCCGTGTGAACCGTGCTCTCAACCCAGCTTGCCACACCATCCCACCAAACTCCTGTGCCACCCCCCACCGCAGTCCCTCGGAGACTCTCTCTCAGTGTTCTCCCTGTTCCCTGAGCACTTTTCCAGTTCAACAACCCTAGTAAATTGAGAGGTTTCCCACCTGTGTGAGAACTTCTCCATTTCCTGCAAAGTGATAAACAGTCAGTGCCTGTAGGAGGCCTAGGGATCCTCGCAACAGGGTCTGCAGTTTCTACAGTATTTCTTGCAAAAGCTAACCTCCACCCGTTTCTGGTTTTTCTGTTGCAGTGCACCCCAAAACTTGGAGACCTGATTGAGATTGATCGCACTGGCTACGCTCACTGGGCTATCTATGTGGGAGACGGCTATGTGGTTCATCTGGCTGGCCCAGGTAAAGATGGGTTCTCTTTTTAAACACGGGGCTTGAGATGCAGAGTGTGAACACAGGCTGAGTTATGTGCTGGCCCTCGCTCTGCCTGGCCAAGCAGGCACTCAGTAAATATTAACTGAACGAATCGTGTTCTTCCCCCATGGGGTGTGAACTGTATTCCACTCAGAGATGAGGTTCAGCCCAGACCAACCCACTATAGTTGATTAGCATTCCGCCATAGGCCCAATACCCTACGGGGTGTGTTTATGGTTCTGGAGACACAAAATAGTAAGCAGCAGCTCCTGCCTTCAAACATTGGAACTGGATGTAAAGTGTAGGGAAAGCAGTGTGGGCCTCCATATGTGAGAGAACCAGCCTGGAATCCTAGGTCCTTTGCTCCCTGACTGTGGAACTTGATTGTGTGGCTTTTCCTTACTTACTAAGTTGAACAGTACCCTGTGAAGCGCAGGGGTCAGTATACTGATCTTTCAGGTTGGAGGAGGCCATGCAGGAAGTGTTGGGGAAAAGTGGCCCGGTGGTGAAGCAAACTCCTTTGGATTGAAGAATCATGGTATTAAAGCCAAAGCTGCGACACTGGGAACTACTCAAGTGTGCAGTAGCAGGAGTCAGTGAAAGCACGTAGACAGACACTCCTTGTGTAGAATGGGATACTATATGGCCATTAAAAGAAGTTGGATGGCGAATGTGCAGTTAGAGAAAGCAAGTGTACTTCTCCCTATTGTGATAGCCTAAAGTAGGCCGCTGTGTGAACGCCCTTGTTTATAGTCGACTGGCTAGGGAAAAATAAGTTCTCTACTGACTGGAGGAAGTGCAGCTTTGTTTCTCGGCAGAGGTAGCCTTTCCAGGAAATCAGCACACTTACAAGTTTGACTGTGGGTTTTGTATTCAAACTGCAGCTTCTGCTTTGTTTCTGTTGGGTGATTCTCTGCTGGTGCTCTCCCAAGTAGACAGACAACATGATCATTACCCAACGGGCAAACATTACCCTGGTCACCAGGTGGTTTTCATGTCCAGCCTGATGGCAAAACAGGCTCACAATTGTCAGGCCCTTCTGACTATCAGAGCTAATGTAGTTTTATTGTTTAGTTCTGTTTGATGATTGAGTAGAAATCTCTTGAGAATATGCAATGTCTAAGGAACAGTCTTCCTTGTGATGAATAGAAATACTCTTTCAAAAACATCCCAAAGCTGAGGTGTCCAGGAGCTGACAGTTAGGCAGCTACCTAAATAGACCAGCTGATTGTGTCTCTTCTAGACTCTGGCCTGCAAGCCCCTATTTCTTGCCCTGGAAGGAGTATTTTTCTCTGAGAAGGCCACAGGCTCCTTCCTGTTGAGAAGTTAGGGTGTGAAGAACCCCCTCGCTGTGTACTACTGTTGAAGCTAAATTGCTTATGTCCGATTGTGTTTTTCTTTTTTCTGCCTCCCTTTTTCTCCTCTCCTTCTTATTTTTTTGGTACTGGGGACTGAACTCAAGTCTTTGCACTGAACAATATCCATAGCTGTTTATTATTATTATTATTTAATTATTATTTTAATAAAAATAATTAATTTTTTTGAGATAAAGTTTTGCTAATTTGCCCGGGTGGGACTCAAACTTGTGATTCTTCTACCTTGATCTCCCACAGTGCTGGCTTATATCGCATCCAGTTTCAGATTATATTTCTTGAAGAGAATTTAAAGTAACACTGAAATATTCTTCAAGAGCTGGAGCTGGCTGGCCCTGAATCAAGGCCAGCAGTTTTCTGTAGCTGTTGGTTTCAAGCAGGAGCCTAAAGTGGTATCTTTCTATAGTCTGTTGGCCATTTCAGAACTTTAGAAATGTAATGGTCAATTCATTCGAAAGTAACAAACAACTAAATAAATTTTACGAGAGGACTTCAAGATGGCGACCGGGTAGGCAGCAGAGAAAGAACCTCCCAGAGGAATGCCACTCAGACAAAGGAATATAGGAATATAGCAACATGTGAAGGACAGAAGGGAAAGAGGTGCGTATCCTGAACTCAGGAAGGATCTGAAATAGGAATTGAAGCCCTCGAAAAGACTAAGCAAAACCTCTGCTGGAGGAGAGGATCAGAGATCCCCCTGGTGCAGTCGGGGGTGGGGGGGGGAGAGGAGGAGGAACAAGTCACCGCTCCAAGCACACCCATGGCCCACGCCCTCGTTCCGGCATTTGCAGCTTCAGCTTCAGAGGCCCACGCTCACAGAAGCCTCCCGACTCGGCCAGGGGAGAGCGGAGTTCCGAGAGCTGATCCAGGGCTGGAGAGAGGAGGGTGCAGCCAGGAAAGGAGGCAATGGTGGTCGGGGCAGTTGTCGAACCCAGTGTGAGAATGAAAGGTTGCGACAGCCACTGGGGCAGAGTCCCCACCCTGCGGCAACCTTCCTAATCAGTGCCTGGAGAGAATCAATGCAATTAGTACACAGCCCACCACACCCAGCTTTTCACCTGCTTTGAGGAGGTGGCCCCCTGCCTCTCTGCTGGGTGAGTGGTTACCAGTGGAGAGCAGCGGGAAACCTCAGCGGTGAGCCGTGGCAGCTCCCAGGGATCTGGCCAAGGAGCGGATGGGGGCTCCAGCACCGCAATGGGAGGGAGATGCAGATGGAGGTGGATCGCGTGACTCCACGCCCTTCTCACTCCAACATCAGGCAGGAAGCACGAGCTGGGTTGCCAGAACTCAGCTCCCACCCTGAACTCTCTCTGGGAGCACCTTGAGTCTCGGTGGCTTGAGCAAGCACCGCCTGTTCCTGGCAACAATGGGATGAACCCACGGTCTTCAGGACTCACCCCAAACTATTAATGTGAGCACCAAGAGGGTCTCCTTACAGCTTGAACATATGAACCTTGCATGAACCCATAGCAACAAATTAGATGAAAAGCAGCAGACCGGGAGTCTGAAAAACAACAACATACTCTATACAGCAGACCCGAGCAAATCCTCCAACTCTATTCGAGAACTAATCTTTAAACTCAGTTCATACCCTCAACTAACACAGTGAGAACAGGCTGGGGAGATTTCAGGCCCTTATACCAAGCATCGTAAGTTCATCCAATGCCCAGCTTCAAGGGGTGGGAAATGGTAATACTGGAGATCAGGAGGAGGGAGGAGGAGAAGAAAGGGCCTCTGGCATCGAGGCAACGAGACAGAACCAAACAGGTCACTGAGGGCACCCTGACGGGGGTGTGTGCCCCGCGGCAGCTCCGCTGAGTGCCCTGTGGCTGCTCTGCTGAGGGCCCCATGGCTGTTCCACCATGGGCCCCATGGCTGCTCTGCCAAGGGCCCCACGGCTGCTCTGCCATGGGCCCCACGGCTGCTCCACTGAGGGCCCTGCAGTTGCTCTGCTGTGGGCCCTGCGGCTGCTCTGCTGTGGGCCCCCCAGCTGCTCCGCTGAGGGCCCTGTGGCTGCTCCACTGTGGGCCCCACGGCTGCTCCGCTGTGGGCCCTGCTGAGGGTGCCCCATGGACTGGACCCGCCCCCACCCAGAGCACGGCAACGAGGCAGAGCCGGGTGGTCCACTGTGAGCATAGGTGCTTTTCCACCTCCGACCATGGCAGTTGGTATACACCCGTGTATGCTATAGTATAGTCTGAGGCAGCTATATGTCTTCCCAAGGCGAGAGTCCAGGGGTATAGATAAATCCAGGAGTACAGTTATTATCACAGGGAAGATGACTGATTGAGTGGTAGGGCAACAGAGATGAGGGAGGAGAAAATTGAATGATCAAATGGGCCATCATCTGTGTAACTGAGTAACAAAGGTGAAGGTAACATTATGTAGGACAGCATCCAGAGCTAATTCCCTTCTGTGTTCTCTATAATTTGTATTTCCTCAATCGTTTTTGTATTAACAGAAGTTAAGATAACTTTATGTTATGCAGTACCCAGTGCTGATTCCCTACTATCTTCTCTATAATTTTTATTTCCTTTAATGTTTATGTGTTAACTAATGTGAAGATAACGTTATGTAATACAGCACCCAGTGCTAATTACCTGCTATGCTGTGTATAATTTTGTATTTTCGATATTGTTTATGGCTTGTTCTGGTTCGTATGTCTCCATTCTTTTGTCTTTAAAATAAAAAAAAAAGAGTTGGAGCTGGATTTGGTGATGCATGACTGTAATCCCAGCACTTGGGAGGCTGAGGCCAGAGGATTGCTGTGATTTTGAGGTCAGCCTGGGTTACATAGTGAGATCAAGGCCAACCTGAACTGCATAGAGAAACATTGCCTCAAAAAGATAAAAAAAAAAAAAACCGAACAGTTGAAGAAATATCGATGGACAAAGTACTCAAAAAACCCCAAACAAACAAAAAACTGAAATCCAGAGTTTTTTGCACAGTTGGCTTTTGAAGCCCTGGAGAAATTAACTTATGGAGAGTTAGTTTATGTGTAATAATCCAAGTTAAGTATTTTGGCATTCAGAAAGTCATAGTTTTTTACTTGGAGTAACAGATGCCCCATCCTACAGTATCTGGACCACTGGGTGGGAAACCTGTATGTATCTTGTTGCCATGCAGAATGAATAAGCCATTGGGCAGGGGATTCCCATGACCCACAAATCAGGAGAGATGTGATTATTTTTGTCATGTTGGCATCCACACTTTGCCAGCCGAAACTGCTATCCCCCAAGAACTCGAGCTTACAGGTGAGGCTTTTGGAAGGCGATGAGATTATAGGGGCTTATAGCTGACTTGCTGTTAGGAAAGGGGTCAGAAAAGGTGGGTCATTGTGGGTGTAGCCTGGAGGATACATTTCCCTTCCTGCCTCTTCCCTTGATCTCTCTGCTTTCTGGACGCCATGCTGCGAGCAGCTTTCCCCTGCCGTGCCCCTGTGCCATCCCACCCTGCCTTGGAGCCAGCCAGCTGTGGACTGAACCTCTGCAAACCGTGAGCCAAAATGAACCTCTCCTCCTTTGAGTTGTGGGTGCTGGGTGCCGCATCCCAGCAAGGAAAAAAGTGACTGAGACAGATGTGCACAGAGGTGACAGATGAATGAAGGCCATCTGCAAGTGTCTGAGTGGTCCTGATGGTGGGGGAAAGTGTTCTGGGGTCGCTTTAATGATCTCTCAAGAGCTATGGATTTGGTGAGTCAAGCATTATTTATAGACATGTTTGGCTGTTTTTGAAGTTTCTTCAAAAGTATTTTGCCAAGGTTTGAATCATTTTATCAATGCTATGATGAGTGAGAGAATGGAATGCTTGGGAGAGTGTCTTTTTCTTTACCCTCAT
This sequence comes from Dinomys branickii, assembly GCA_004027595.1. Classification (NCBI taxonomy): domain Eukaryota; kingdom Metazoa; phylum Chordata; class Mammalia; order Rodentia; family Dinomyidae; genus Dinomys; species Dinomys branickii. The sequence continues at coordinate 53,344 of PVLD010011064.1, read as the reverse complement.
TCCCTCCCTTCCCCCTCTCTCCCTCCCTTCTTTCCTTCCTTTTGTTTTTCGTTTTTTGAGATAGGACCTTACTATGTAGTTCAGGCAGGACTTGAACTCACTATGTAGCCCAGGCTAGCCTCAAACTTGTGGCAGTCTTCCTGCCTCAGCCTCCTGAATGCTAGGATTATAGATGTTCACCACCATCCCTGGCTACTCTTTTCTTTTTTTTCTTTTCTTTTTTCTTTTCCTTCCTTTTCTTTCTTTCATTTCTATCTTTCTTTCTTTCTTAATTTTGTTATAAGTGTTGAATTTCTCTTATGTCTCTTGGATGGATTTCATGCAAGGTACATAGTTTATTTCTGGGTGCCACCCAATTTTCTGGGTGGCAGCATTCACACAGAAATCAGCCATGACATTTCCTTAATATCTCTGGTCTATTTTGTGTATAAGAGCATCACTTCTTTTATTAAAGAGCATCACTTTTTATGACAGCTTCTTGTGAGGGTAACAATAGTGCAGAGACATGATTTGATCAGCGACTTGAGATACATTTTTATAGGCCTGCAATGATGTTAAGAATCCCCTTTTTCTGTAGCATACCTACATCACTGACTACTCCAAAAAACGTACCTGCTATCTGTATAGTAGAATTAGGGCAAATAATTCTACATGTTGTATCAAATTATATATCAAGGAAGAACTTTCTTATAATTTACAATGGGTTGTAACAGCATACCCAGCTTGATATTTTTCATTAGAATTTTTGATATAAAAGCCATCAACATGGAGTAGTGGCTAGGGATATAGCTCAGCAGTGCAATGCCTTTCTGGCAAGCATGAGGTCCTGAGTTTGATTCCTGGTACCAAAACAAACAAACAAAAAAAGCAGGGAGTAATAATTCCAGATTGGCCAATGGGGCTTCCTATAAACTTAATACTGAGGTCAAATTTTGAGAAGCCAATTGGAAAGTTATGGTTACCTCCTTCATTGAGTAAAGATAGGAGGGTAGCAGAGTTTAAAGAATTATAGCAAAGACTGTGAAGGCTTGGAGGAGGCAGGTTCAGAATCTCGCACAATTAGTTTGCAGGCTGAGAGGTGCTGTGTGTGCTTGATATTTAATATTTTCCTGGCATTAGAAATCTATATATAAAAATCTATTTCCCTAAAACATTCTGAAGATGATTCTACAACTTTGGCAGCTGTAGCCACTGCCTTGCCACAATTTGGATATGCTCTGGCTATCGAGTTCAGTTGCTCTTCTCTCCATGTATTAAAGTGAAGATTCCTAATGCCTGGTTGTTCTATTCACAGACAACCATGTAAGCTCCTTGGAATAGCTGGGGAGTGCTGGTGCAGGGGAATTTTGTAAAGCTTGTTGGAGTTCAGTAAATGTCTCCTCATGTTTGTTTCCTAAGGAGCAAGCTCTTTAGTGCTAGTTTTAGTTAGCTCATGGAATGGAGAGAACAATAAAGAAAAATTTTGGATCCAAGATTTGTAATATTCTGCAAGTTCAGGGGATCCTCTATATTGTCTTTAGTTATAGGTCTAAGATAATTTTCCTGCCATAGCCTCATGTGGTCTTAGGTGGGGTTTTTCAGAGATGGCTAGGCCTAGAGTGTGTGCTGCTGGGATTGATTCCTGGTGTAATGCTAGGATTAAGGCTCCTCCACCCTGTGTCTGAGCACTACCAGGTCTAAGGGTGGGTAGCCTGGGTAAGATATAAAGGACAGAAAGAAGGTTGCTGCTTTTTGCTTGTTGCTTGCTACTTTGTTGCTTTGCAGACTTTTGCCTGCTATGAGCTGTTTCTCTTCTTGGGATTCCCCTTTGCCAGGCCACCCTGTCTTGAAGCCAGTGAACTGAAACCTCTACAAACTGTGAGCCAAATACACCATCCCTCCCTTTTTTAATTTTATTTTTTATTTTTAAATTTAATTTTTTTTACCATTCCTCCTTTAACTTTGGGGGGTCAGGTATTTTTGTCTCAGTCACAAGAAAAGTAAGCAAGACAGATAGTATTTTTTTTCAGGAGACATACATATTTCTTTTTTTTTTTTTTGGCAGTACTGGGGTTCAAACTCAGGACCCTGCACTTGCTAAGCAAGCGCTTATTCCACTGAGCTATATCCCCAGCCCCCTACATATTTCTTTAGTAGATAAATCATGACCCAAATAACAAACCATATCCTGTGAAAATCGGAGCATATATTGAGGGCCTTAAAAATGAACTGTTGGATGGATATATTGAGGATGAGTCCTTTTTTAGATGAGGAATAAAGAAACTAATGGCCTATACATTGAAGTGTGGTAAAATGTCTGGGAGCTTGCAGGGGTTTTAAATCCTCTTGTAAAACTTGTGAAGTATGAGGGAGTCTCAGTAATACTATCCATGCATACTTTTGACTTTTTAAGGTAAAAGCAAATAAGTATTAACTTTCTCTGCCCACTAGCATGCTAATAAAAAGCAGAGTAAAAGTCCCTAACCATGAATCATTTGGATTCTACTGGTATGTTTACTGATATTGACTCAGATCTTGTACAAAGTGCCATCCTCCTCTGTGCAGTTTCTTTATAGGTGAGGTAGGAACATTTCAAGGACTGTTATAGGGGCCAATGAGCCTCTGCTTCACTAAGTTTTCTATTAAAAGGGCAAGTCCTCATACGGCTTTAGCTTGCAAAAATACTGAGGAAATAGAAAGTAGTTTAGAAGATGAATGTGATTTGTGTGTGTGTGTGTGTGTGTGGCACTGGGGATCAAACCCAGGACGTGATGCATGCTAATCAAATTCTCCACCACTGAGATACATTCCCCAACCTAATCAATATGAAGTTTAATGAATTTGGTACTTTTAATATTCTACATCTATAGAAGGCGCATAGAGTGTCAGGCAGGAATGCCAAAGAGATCTATAATGTCTATACTGTTAAGGAACTTAATAATCTCCACAAAAGTATAAGTTTAGCTCATCTAGGGCCAGGGATATAGCTCAGTGGTACAAATTCCTGCTTGGCAAGCTCAAGGTCCTGAGTTCGATTTCCAGTATCCCACCCACCAAAACAAAAAACAAAAAATAAAAAAAAACAAAGACCATAAATTGAGGACTTCAAAATGTCTGATGAGTCTGGGACTTTTAAGATAATTTCCCCTGAACATGATTTTATTCAGCTTCTTACTTTAGAAGGCAGGTCTCTGCCTAGGAGATTTGTAGGGGCAGAGTCACATGAGAAGAATATATGACTTTCAGACAAATGGCCAACGGTACTGTTCTGGATTCTGATACAGGAACTCTTTGAACTTGATTGGAAACTCCTACCACTAAGATATTTGTTGTTATTCTAAGAAAGTTCTTGATTGTGTTATATTGTGGTTTAAAGGAGAAAGAATTGCTCTGGTATTCACAAGCAGAGTATCTGTTGATTTTTAAATTTAGTATTTTGTTGTTGATTTCAAGGAGTTATTAAGAGTAGCTCACCAGGTGGTAATGAGAATTGTTGCAAAGATGTTCCAGTTTTCAGTTATTGATCAAGGGACAGTCTTTTTTCCAGTACCCATTAGCTTACAATAATGTCAGGCATCTCTGTCACTAGGGACAAGACTGGGAATGGATTTGTTTTGTTTTGAGACAGGGTCTTACTATGTAGTGCAGGTTGACCTCGAATTTGCTTGTATAGCCCAGGCTGGCCTTGAACTCACGCTGATTCTCTGGGATTACAGGCATGTGCCACCATGCCTGGCAGGAATGGATTTCTTAAAATTAGGCCAAAGTCCTTGTAATTGCTATAACTGTAGGGTCGTTATTTGTCTGATAGCTCATCTTTTGTTTTAATGTTGTTTCAAAATATTCCGTCAGGTAATATAGTTCTGTTAGGGGAGTTACCTCCAATTCCAATTTATATTTCTTTAATAAGTCCCTTATTTTTGTGTATTGTCTGCTAACAAAATGGACTGATGCGTCACTTCATCTTCCTAGTCCTTAAAGTGAGACTGTTGTTGGAAAATTTCTTCTAGGCGGGTTCGGAAATCCCAAGTGGATTTATCGTCTTTCTGTTTACATTTTCATTGTTTTTTTTTTGGCAGTACTGGGGATTGAACTCAGGACCCTGCGCTTGCTAGGCAGTCGCTTATTCCACTGAGCTATATCCCCAGCTCCCATCTTTCTGTTTACAACGTTGGATAATGACTCGGTCTAGTCTCACGAGAAATACTTTGAGAATAACTTCTAGGAAATCTTGTCTCATTTTTCCATCTCCTTTTATTCCTTATTTGGAGGCATATGTGATAGGATCCCCAAAGTCTCTAGTTAGATCATTGCAATTGTTCTTAAGCATCCCCTGTGCCCACTATCATATGAACAAATTGATATAAATCAGAGACCCCTAGGTCATAGGTTTCAAGACAAAATTGTCTCCCTCCTAATTTGAGGGAGATGGGGAAAGAGATTTAGACCAGATATAAGTCATCTTTGCCTTTAGATTCCTTATCATATTGATAGCAAGCCCAGTGACTCTGCTAAAGGTCTTTTTGAGGCAGGGTTTCTCTATGCAGTTCAGGCTGGCCTTGACCTCACTATGTAACCCAGGTTGACTTCAGAATTGCAGCAATCCTCCTGCCTCAGCCTCCCAAGTACTGGGATTACTGGCATGTACCACCAAGCCCAGCTATTTCTCCAACTCTTGAAAAAAGTTTCAGTGATGCTTCAAATTCTCTTCAATAAATATAGTCTGAAACTGGGCCTGGCATAAGCCCAGCACTCTGGGATTATCAAGATCAAGAGAGAAAAATCACAAACTGAGAAGCACAGAGAATCTGGATTTCTCCCCATACTGTCAAAAAGGTGACTTACCAGGAAGCTTCAGCAAAACATAGGTATGCACAGTAGATTTGGAGAGCTTAAAATGCAAAAGAGGTGGAACTTGGATCTAAGAGAGATTTGCCCTGGAACTCTGGGGTGAATAGGAAATCAGTGAGCATGGTGGGCCCGATGGGTGGCGGCATCTGGGTACCACTGAGCTCTGGCCTCAGCAGAAGGCTACATTCAGATCCCATTTCTGACACCAGAAACTGTCAAAAAGTGAAATCATATCCAGCTAGGGAAATTTAGAAGGACTGATGCACATACAAAAGAAGAGTTTGCAAGTGGGGGGAGTTTAAGCTGAAGATGGCAGGAAACTCGCTCATAGAAGTTATAGTTCGGTTTCTAAAGCACGAAAGAAGAAGCACCCTGTTCCCACTGTGACTGCAACTGGAGACTTCCATTCCTCAAGGGGGGAGCGTTGCACGAGCTACCACTTCGTAGCTGGTTGGTTAGGATGCTGTAAGGTCATATCGAAGTGAAAAGAGTTTAAATTTTGTCTATGGTTACAGCTAGCATTTTGGGGAAATGGAGACAGGAGTGTGTGTGTGTGTGTGAGTGTGTTACTGGGAATTGAGCCCAGGGAGTTCTGAGCTAGGCCCCAGTCATTTTTATTTTTTAAAAATTTGACACAGGACCTCACTAAGATGTCCAGGTTGGCCTCAAATTTGTAATCCTCCTGTTTCAGCCTCCTCACTAGCTGTAATTACAGAAGGCCCCATGGAGACAGTTCTGTTGATTTTGTGGTTGTGGGTAGTTGGTCTAAGAGTAAATATGCACACATCATACACACACATATATATACATAATATACATAAACACACACTAAAATTTGTACATATATACATATACACATTGAATTTTAATTTTGATAATTAAACTTAGGGATAATTTACAAATAGTAAGATTGACCCTTTTTAGTATCTATTTCTTTAAGTTTTGACAAATGCATTAGCCATTACTACAGTACAGAAGTAGTGTTCTCTACAGCTGAATTTATACCTGGAGTTGCCCCTGGAGAGGCGGTAGAGGAGTGTCTGTAGGCGACTTCTCCAAACTGTCCCCCAGTGGGGCCAACTGGGGTTCCAAACAGTAAAGCACCTAATGCAGACTAATTAGCCTAAAGTATTTGTGAGGGTCACTTCCTGAGGGCTGGAGTGTACCTTTTCTGGACAGCAGGGCAGAAGACCCTTTCTCCGGGGATGCCTGTAGTGTGGTCTATGGAGTTTATGTAAGGTTTAAGGCGTAGGCACTTTGCGGGCATCTCTGGAGTTGCCCATAGTGACCAGATGTGTCCTCAGCCTGTGTCCTCTTCCTCTGGAAAGAGACCATTATCATCCCCTCACTGTCTGAAGATCAAGGCTGATGGCCATGTGTTTGCAACATCTGTGAGCTAGGTCCCTCTTAGACACCATTACTTGGCCACTGTCTGTCATTCCAAAAAGGTAGAGTCCCCTTTAGAGGTAATTCTGACAACTAGAGTTGGAAGGTTTGGCTGTGATTGAGCCCAGTTTCTTTAATTTGTAAATGATAGGAACAAGGCTCCAGGGGAAGGCCCTCGCAGAAGCCATATATGAATGAACCAGGGCTAGGACCTGGGGTCCTAGATTTCAAGTTAGGCCTCTATCTTGATTAGCTGGTTCCTTTCTTATGATTCAAAATGCCACCCTAGTCTGCCGGAGCCCCTAACTGCTGGCCAGGGAGATTGAGGGACTTTTTTTTATAGGCCTGAGCTAGAAGGGAACCTGAGACTAGGACTCACCTGTCTTCTGCTTCCTCTTTGCCCTGCACGATTCTGTCTCAACTGCTGACTTCTTTAGGGAAGGAACTCATGAACTCATGTGGTTCTTTGGAAGGCACATCTCTCACGTTAGGTATGTGGAAAGCAGAGCCCAGGGGCCCCAGGCAGCCTTTCCAAAGTCCTCCGGGCTTCAGTTGCCCCAGCCAGAATGGGCAGTTTCTTCTGTAGCTCAACCTTGTTGATGGCGCCATGGGCAACAAGGCTGTCTGGGTCAGGGCCAGCTCTGAACTTACTGTCTCCACAGATGAATTTGTGGGAGCTAATGTTTCCAGCATCATGTCTGTCCTGACTGACAGAGCTGTAGTGAAGAAGGAGCCGCTGTCCCAAGTGGCCGGGAACGACGCCTACCGAGTCAACAACAAGTATGACGACAAGTATACGCCGCTGCCTATCAGCAAAGTCATCAGGCAGGCTCTGGAGCTGGTGGGGGAGGAGCTCCCATACTCACTGATCAGAAGGAACTGTGAGCACTTTGTGACTAAGCTGCGCTACGGAGTTCCTCTCTCTGAACAGGTGCGTGCTCAGCCTGTGTCCCCTCCCCGAGAACCAGGCCATCTCCTTAGCTGTCGGTGGCTCAGTACCTGCTGTGGTTGGACCAGAATGGTGACAGGGACACAGACAAGACAAAATAGCAGAGACAGAATCTTTGCCGTTGAAGATGTCACATTTGAGGTGGGCACAACGGTGGAGAGACACCCAGGCGAGATGGCAAAGCAGACCAGAGCTGTTAGGAGGTGATGGCTAGGGAGATGTGACGTAGACGTGACAGTCAGTCCTGTTGCTGAGCCCTCCGTGCTCCTTGTCCCTGAGATGACTCTCCACAGCCCTGGAAGCAGGTTTTATTATCTCCACATTATAGATGGAAAACTGAGGCTTGGAGTATTAGGGTCATGTCTCCCAACTCATTCAATGAGGTATTGAGCCTCTAGTCTAGTAATGGCAAACCTTTTAGAGACCGAGAGCCAAACTGCAACCCTAAACCCACTTGTTTATTGCAAAGCGCCAACCCTGCAATTAAACCTGAACATGGAAGTTTTAGTTTGAAAAAAACACCTCTACATTAATACTTTTTGTTTCAAAAGAAAAGCATAGTCCCATGTGTGCCGTAGGTTCGCCACCATTACTCTAGTCCATATCTGCTGTGGTACAGAGGTGGAGATTTGAACCCAGCAGTGTTCTGGTCCAAAGGGTCTCACAAGGAAGGCTGCACAGAAGAGGCAGCACCTGAGCTGAGTCTGATTTAATTTTTCTGACTAATCTGGAAGTGGAAACCCAGTGAATGGACTGCGAGGGGACTGGTATGACCCCAGAGCAGGGAAACTCTGGTCATGTTGGGCCGAATTTTTTTCTGCAAAGGATCAGAGAGGGAATATCTCAGATTTTCTGAACCATGTGGTTTCTCTCACTGCCTTGCCACAGATGGAATGTAAACGAATGCGCAAGAATGTGTTCCAGTAAAATTTTAATTTTTTGCAAAAATAGGTGCCAGGCTAGACTTGACTGAGGGGACCGAGTTTGCCAAGTCCTGTCCTAAGAAAACTTGAAAGTACAGTGTCACCCATTTCTAGGAGACATCAAACTTTTTAAAAATCACAAATGTGAAAATGTTGCAAAGGATGGAATTTTTGGCATTTTGCGTCCATGCTTTCTGTACGTATTTTCTTCACAACCTTGGAGATGCACATTTAGCTCATTCAGAGAGGGAAACATGTCTTCCCCGTAGTGTAAATAGCCAAGCCAAGCAATATTGTAAACCCAGTCAACCCATACTAGACAGTTTCTTCTAGACAAAAATTAACAATTTTTTTCAATTCAAATAAATATGTTCCTGCCCATTTGATGACCGCCATCTCCATTTAGCCTTCTGATTCTCACCTTATAGCTAGATTGGGCAGGGATCCTCCCTCAGGAAACATACCACCATTCCCCAGCTGTCTGGAGATCGAGGCTGATGGCCACTATCATTTGTTTTGGGGGCCCTCTGACTGGGACGATACATTCTTGAATTCTCCCGTTTCTGTTCAGGATTGTTCACCCCTTAGCGTGTGAGGCACAGATTCAGGTGGGGAAGGGTATGTGGCTCTTCTTTTGTAAGGTAGGTGAACGGCTGTGACAGAAGGCGGAGGTACGTGGGGAGAATCCATACCTTTTGGTAGATAGAGCCCATAGTATTAATTCAGAATTTGCCACGCTTTCTGGGTCCAGGGGTCCAGTGACAGCTGCTCTCTTGTGCCCAGCAGTGACTCTGTGAATGGGATTTGAGCTGTGGAAAATAGACCCATTTCTAGACTGAGAGGTGGTGTGCTAGGCGGCAGCGTGGGCTGCCTTGTGTATGTCTAAAAACACTTGTGAGGTTTCTGGGAGGAGTGCCGAGGGTCCACCTGGGAGACCCTGTTTCCAGGGGTATTTGGCTGTCTGCTGTGCTTCTGAGGGGTTAGGAATGAAGCAAGCAGGGAGTACTCATAGGAAACAGCTCTCTTCTGTTTAGTTTCTTCTTGTCTGATGTCTCTTTTGGAACCCTTCCTGCAGGTATCTCATCAACTCGCCTTTCTTATATTGCAGTTCTTCTCTGTCTTCGTAGAAAAGCCCTCCTCTGTCTCGGGCTCTGTCTTTCCTACAAGAAAGCGGGCTTGTGGGAACTAGAGAACACCCGGTCATCTCTCAGCTCTAGAACATCTAGGCTGTGCCCTCTGTGCTTTCCCTTCACTCCCTGTGGATTTATTGCATATTTAAACACTCATAGGGTGTGTCGAGTTTTCCATATTTGAATCTCATATTTCATACCCACAGCCTGTTCACCCATTCACTCTTTCCCCACCAGACACTCCTCCTTCTGAGTGGCCCGGCCTCTTGGGACCATGCCTCCCTGCCACTGTTTCTTCCTTTTGTGTTGTCGCTGAAGAGGACAGGGCCTGATGTGTCTTTCCCAAGCATCAGGCTCCCTGCGCACAGGCACATACAGCCAGGGTCAGATTCCTGATGTCAGCTGTGATCCTTCTTCTCTTCTGCTGCAGGTTGTGGAAGCGGCCAAGAAGATCACTGTGGGAGCAGGTTTCGTGGCTGGTGGGCTGGCGTTAATTGCCATCTTTCTGTCTCGAGCCAGACGGGAAAGGCAATGAAATCAAGGCATTGTCTCCATGACACCAGCTGATATGCGGTAATCTTGCTTAGGCAGCAGTAGGACGGTTTGCTTTATTGATTTCGCTCTTTGGTAATCACAGGTGCTTATTTTAGTGGATCTAAATAAAAGCATAGAAAAAGTATATTTGTGGGAATAATTAATTGAATATGAATTCTTTTTTTTGGCTTTTCAAATTTGCTTCCTAATGGCTTTAAAAATTTCGTTTAGCTAATGGTAATGTGTAAAATTTTAGATATTCTTTTGGTCAGATCTGGGAAAATCTCGATCAAATGTTTGCATATGCATACTGTAAAAGGTCAAGTTATTAATAGTTCCTTTTTGTGCAGTGTCTGATCTTGTATACTTGATTGATTGATCTACTCATCAACCTATTTGTGACTGACATTCTTGTTACAGTGGCCTCCTATGTGTTGGGTCATCTTTGAATGTGTCAGTATTTAATGTCAAATCAGGCTTTTCCACAATATTTATGTGATTGACTATCCTGCATCAATTGGATTAGCAAACAATTCACAGACCTTTGTTACTTTTGTTTGAAAGTTCTTTCCTTTTCTAAATGCATTTTGCTATTATATAATTTCAAGCTTTGGCTGCAATTTGCATCTCAAAGTCAGAATAATTTACACTGAAATTATAGCACATTTGACCTTACTTTTGATATTTCATTAATTTTATTGTTTACCTTTTTAATCCTTTAATAAAAATTTTAACTGACTTATTTTTTATTGATAAATGTAAGTTATATATTTATGATGTACAGCATGATGTTTTGAGGTACGTCTGCCCTGGGGGATGGTGAAATTGAGCCATTTAACATATACATTACTTCATATTTTTGGAGGTAAAAACTCAATATCTCCTCTTAGCAATTTTCAGTTCTATAACCCATGGTCTCTAGCTGCAGTTGCCACGCTGCACAGCGGATCCCTCGCACTTATTCCTTCTGTGTAATTGAAACTTCTTTCTTTTTCCCCCTTTTTATCAGTATATATTTATGATATATAATAAATACATTCATCGTGGAGAACAGGTATACATACATATTGCATCTTGATCCTTTTCTTCTCCTCCCCTGCCCCTCCTTCCCTCTCCCTCCACTGAGGGTGAATTCTGCCAAAGACAGACTTGCATACTGTTACAGACTCAATGTCTATGTTCCCTTCTCCCCATAAATTCCTATGCTGAAGCTCTCACCCCAGCGGGATGGTATTTGGACATGGGGCCACAGGAGGTCATTCAGTTTAGATGAGGTGTTCTGAGTAGGGCCCCTGTGGTGTGATTGGGTTTTTATGAGACAAAGAGACCAGACTGCAAGCTTTTCCTCCCTCCACCATGTGCAAATGTAGTGAGGTGGTGGCCGTCTGCGTGCCAGAAAGATTTCTCTAGATGCAAAATCTGCCGGCACCTTGACTTTGGATTCTCAGTTGCTATGGTTTGAGTATAGTTGGCCCTCCTGAAATTCAGGTTGAAATGTAATCCCCGTTAAGACCAGGATTTATCCATTCAAGTGATTAATTGATTCATAGTTAATTGGATTAATGGGCGCTGGGGTTTATAGTAGATGTCCTCCAAGATTCTCAGAAGAGGGCCTTTCCGAAGAGGACTGGCCCGTGAGGACGCGATAGCTGACCTGCCATTGGAGGCGGAGCCTTGCTTGGGGAGATGGGTCACTGGGGATGGGACCCGGAGGGGAAGCTCTCGCTCCTTGTCTCCTCTTTCTCTCCTTCCTGGCTGCCATGACTGAGCAGTTTCCTCCACCACGTACCTCCGTCCTGCCTTGGAGCCAGTTGACTATGGACTGAATATGGGAGCCAAAATAAATCTCTCCTCCTCTAAGTTGTGGTTGTCAATACTGTGTCTCTGTGACAGGGAAATGATTAAGACAGTGGGTTATTGTTTATGCTGAGCACGTGTCTCCTCTATTTTTTTTTTTTTCCGGGACCGGGGATCGAACTCAGGGCCTTAGTGCTTAGCGGCAAGCACTTACCCCACTGAGCTGTACCTCCAGCCCATGTGTCTCCTCTAAAAGCCAGTTTTAAGTGAATGTGGTGGGGCAGGCCTGTAATCCCAGAACTCAGGAAGCAGAAACAGAGGGATGTGAGTTTAAGACCAGCCTGGACTACTAGTGAGACCTAAACAAAGCAGAACAAACAAAAACCCCCAGAAACCACTGGATTTGTCTCTTGACATGTGATACGCTGCGATGCCTCAGGACTCTACCAGCAAGGCCAATACCAGCTGTGGACTGTTAATCTTGGACCATAACCATGAACCAACCCAAACTTCTTTTCTTTATAACTTACCCTCTGTGGAATCATGTTGTTATTGTAACACACACACACACACCAGCTTCAGTTTCTTAGCTGCCCAGGTGATAGTTCCTGTTGCAGTTCCGGTTGCTCCTGTCTCCTAGAAACGGCTGGTCATTGTGATGCATAGCTGGTCACTATGATGTAAGAACCAATCCCCAATTGACAAGCCATTCTGCCTCTGTATTTCCTGCTTGCTTATCTCATAGAAACCCTAGACCACCAGAGATCAGGGCCTGATATTCTGGGAGTGATCTCAATCTGTGCCCGTCGATGTAAATAAATCTGCCTCCAAATCCTGGGTGTTGCTTTGGTGTAGGCTCGGTTGTGTGGGAGCCTGAGCTGAGTAACGCAGACTTCTTGCCCTTTACTCTATTTCTGCTTCTTCTTGGAGGCCTGTGTTCTTTCTATGGTGCGAGGATACATGATGGGACAAGGAGAAACAGACCACACTGATGTGTAGAAGGAGAACTGCTGGGCCTGCCGGGGCTGCGGTCCTTCTGGAACTGTGTGTATGATCCTCAGCCATGAACGTGACTCAGCCATCAGGGCCCCTTTCTTCTTATCAGTCTGGCTCCTCTTGCATCCAACTACGATTCCTGTCATTATTCCCATCCGCTTTCCGTGTGTTTGCGCTTCCTTGTCTCTTTCACCTCCTTAGCGGCCCCATGGCTGCCTAATCCCCAAGTCTCTGATCCCGCATTCCCACCTGCCCTTTCCTTCCTCCGTCAACTCAGCATCACTGTCCCAATGACCTGTGGCTCTGGGGTCCCAGTGGAAATTCCCAAGAGAGAGTCCAATTGCCACCTACCACCCAGCTCAGCCCACCTATTGGCTGCCTTTGTGTCATGCGACCCCTCTTAGGTCACCATGAGCGCCCAGCTCCATGACGGACAGCCGTGGTGTGCGGACAGGCAGCGCTGGGGGAGCAGGTAGAGCCAGCTCCAACCTCTGCTCCTGCAAGAGCTGTGGACAACACGGATCTTGTCTCAGAGCAGATTCATTAACTGGAATTATAGGTGAGTGCTCACGTTAGTCACAAGATCTGATTCCCTGGTAGAACAGTACTCTGTGAAATAGAAGGTTTGAATCCAAACCTTTCAGTTTTTTATGTCTCAAATTTTCATTTTATTAGAAGATGTCAAGGGTGGTGAGAGAGAAGTAATAGTGCTCTGTCCCCTTGACCTTGGCAAGAACCCCCCCCCCCCCCCCCCGTCTGCGCCAGGAACCAGTGGCATGAAGACAGCCAGTACCTGTGAGTTCTGGGATCCTGAGTCTGTCACCTGCTGGGCTACTGCAGGTCACACAGCTCTCGGCTTTCTCTTTGGAGATAAGTGATACGCACTGATAAGTGTGAGTTCACCGTAGCTAGTACCCCTGCTCACCTGAGGGAGGGGTGGATGCATATCTCAGAGCAGTCTCCCCCCACCACATCGCAGTCACCAAGGGGCACAGGCTCATTTACCCATCCTGCTCTGCGAGCTGAATGAAGATACGACATTCTGTCCTTCTGGGAGCTACACTCATACCTCAGTCCCTCGAGGCAGGATTCCATTGCTCAAAAGTCAACATCTGCCAACCAGAAACTCAGCCCAGGGGCCAGCACAGCAGGTGTGTTCAGGTACATGCCTAAAGACACAGGCTCTGAGCTTCTCATATTCTCTCCCTGCAGGGGTGAATAGGAGCTCAAAAATTGTTTTACCTGATCCGTATCTCCTGCGTAGCACTAATTCACCAGTGAGAGATCATGTGTAGCCTTCAGTTATGCTGATTGTCAAGTACTTAGATTTTCTCAAGAACACCCACGTCCAGATTAGTGGAAAAACATCTGGTGATCAGAGATACAGACAATTTACAGTAGCTGAGCACAGTGGGTGCCAACGGCTGCTGAGTAGTTTCTCTCTACTGGAAAGCAGCCCACGTCGGCTGTGTTCTCAGCCCTTTCCTCCAGCCCTTTCATCTTTCAGGCAGCGGGGTGGAATGTTCCCAGGGGCCGAGCACGCTGTCTGAAAGTCTCGAGGAAAGAGGCCAGCTGGGGCTGCTCAGAGAGCGAAGCAGGTGGGGAGGTTATAAAGGAAACAGTGTGCTGGTGCCAACATCTGCCCCGGGGGCTGTGCCAGGAGGGCTCCCACGCCGTGGCCTCTTTCCTGCACTGTCACAGCCCCTCCTTAAGGGTGGACACAGATCTCTCTGTCTACCTTTCCTTCCCTAAAGGTCCAGATTGGACGGTCCCTTCTGCTGGGTAGAATTTGACAATGGTGAGAACGTTTTGTCTCCAATCTCTCCTGTTTCCCATGGTCAATATCCCTCCTGACTGCCTGCCTGCTACCTCCTTTGCTCCTGACCACAAATTCCAAAGGACACACACATACCACAGCCACTGCTCCCACCCAGCAACCCCTAAACAGTTATGGGCCCCAGCACCCTAGTGCCCATTTGTTCTACAGGTTACCAGGAGCTCTGAGGGCTATTGTTGGGAGGTATGGCGGAAGCAACCTGAACAAACAGTTCCAGCGGGCTCTGGGCTGAGTCACAGAAAGGGGTGAAAGCAGGATGCAGGCACAGGAGCAAGTTGCTGGCCATATGGGAAGCCCTGAAGCAGGTGGAATCCATCATTGTATATGCTGCAGAGACAGTGAATACATCTACAAAAGGACACAAAATCGTTTTGCAAAAGTGACACCCATACCTGCAGCAGCATGCATTCTATCTGCTAGCTCTGCGACAAATGCATGCAGGCCATACTGAGGCCTGTGTCCTTCCAAGCTACTAAACCATCTCCAGTGATTGAACAAACAGCTGAACTAGATGAGGTGCTGGGAGGGACACCAAGCCGAGGGCAGCTGGAACACCAACGGCACCAGTGGCGGTATGAAGTTGGCATGAGTGGCAGTGACGTTGCAGATGGCATCTGGCTAGAGAGCGAAGAAGGAACAAGCAGCTAGTGGGCCGGGCTGGGAGCAGTGTGGATGGTGGGGACTCATGGGACATGGGTCACTGACCCTCTGCACAGTTGGGCAACCTCTGTGCCCCTGCTGATGGCGCATGGGAAAAGAGCGCTGGCAGGTGCCTAACAGACCCCCGCGGGGACCACAGATGTGGAGCGAGATGTACGAAGTCACACAGAGTGAGTCAGGGCACTCGCGGTCCGCCCCGCGGCTGCCCGGACAGCCTGCTTAAGTCTCCTGGGTAAACAAGAGGCTTACACCTTTATAAGTGTGCCAGCTGTTTGTCCCTAGACACCCAGAGAAGCTACTCACTGAGTGCATGTGGAGTCTGGGCAGAGAGGGACCGACTTGGGCTGGAGGATAGTAAAAAGCCGCAGGCGTTCCCATAAGGTATTCTATTTTACGTGCCGTACAGGCGAGAGAGGCCTGCTCCTGGATATGGCCTGGAAGGATGGATGCACTAGCAGGCAGGTGCACAAGGCAGCATAGATTGTATCAGGCCCATGGCTTTGAGTGAGGGCTGGAAATATGCACGCACCTGTGTGGATACTGCTATGGGTCTCTTGCAAGCATTTTCCTACAAACAGACCACTGGGGAAGCCACTAGTAAGAAGATAATCAGTGTTATGTTTGGTGCCCATGGAGGATTCCCAGGGCCAGAGCACTCATTTCACCAACGCTAATGTGCAAAGTTGGGATAACAATCAAGAATCCTGGTACTGTCACCTGCCTTACAACCCCACAGGGGTCGGCTTAGTTGAAAGGAAAAATGAGTTATCAAACAAAAGTTAAAAGGCTTAAGTGAAAGCAGCCTGTGTGGGTAAAGAAAGTACCTGTAGAAGCCATAAGGTTGCTGAATGAAACCCCTAGTGTCTGGAGTGGGGCTACTTCCCTCTGAGTTGTAGGCCAGGGAGGTCCTGAGGCCCCTGTATCTTCAGGCTATTGCTGCTGCAGTCGATTGCACCCCAGAGCTGTGTGGAAAGTCTTTATTGCTGAAGTTGCCACACACTTTCCCTGCAGAACATGAAGACGTCAAACTGAGACTGAATGTGAAATGTCCTTCTTACTGGCTAGAGGGGACAATTGTCGCCAGTGGTCCTGCTTGGCCTCATGACCTGAAGGTCTCAGGTACTGTACCCTCAGTATGCCGGGCAAGATGTGTCTTCTGGTGCAGTGGTGGCACAGTTGGTCTGGGTGCAACTAATCTCTTTTGAATAGGACTTTAAGCCTGATCCAAGGGAGGGGATCTGTATCGGTACTACAAGCCAGTATAAAACCCTTGTGACTGGGAAAATCATAGGCCTCTGTGGGGGAAGGCATTGCTATTGTTTCATTAAATGAGCATGACGTACCAGGCAAAGTGCTGTCTAAACATTTCTGTTTGTGCCCATAGACTACTGCTGCTGCTGGCCACAGCTGGGGCAATTTCTTCTTTCAGTGAGCAGTGACCATGGTGGCAGTGTAAAAAGTCCGACTGTCAGGTATGTGATAAATTCCCCTTTCTAGTAAACAGACCATGCCCTGAAATATGCTGTGCTTGTTCCTCAAAAATTGGAGGTGTGTCTTTGAATAACACAGGTGAAAGAGAATGCATGGTCTGGTGGTCTTGGTTTAAGAAGGCATGTATGTGAATTCTGACCCATGGACTCTATGGTGTGGGACAGAATGTCTCAGTGTGAACGCTGTACACTTATGCCCTCTTGTGTCTCAAAAGGAATAATAAACACTCCCCTCTATTGGCGTACGGATGGCTATCCCATGAATCCTGTGTAAGTCCCATACAGATGTGAAATACGGAATGGATTTGGAGACAAAATTCCACCTAGCAGTCCCTCTCTGGGCACAGGGTGGCTATGCAGGGCTCGCTTGTGGGCATGTTTGTCTTACAACTGGACTGGGAGATGCATGCCAGAACTCACAGGTACTAGCCTTCTTCACACCGCTGGCTGCCCTTGTCTCAGAAACTTGCCAGCACTGAGGGCCCACTTTCCCCGTCAACTGGCACAATGAGATTATATCCTCACCCTATTTGTGCCTCAAGCAGGGGTACCAAACTTTTTAGTTCAGGTACAGGTTCTTGCCAACTTTACTGCCAAAGCACTAAACTCTACACATGAGGACACCTTCCTGCTCAACCAGGAAACAGCACAGATACAAGAGAAGCACTTCAAAGCAATCTGGACCTTTGGGGTCGTCTGACCTGCTGCCCACGGGGGCAGCGAGGCACTCAGTGACACCACTTGCTGCTGCCATCCAGGACTGCTCTGGCTATTCTTTGTCTCTTCTGGTTCTATATAAATTTTAGAATTGCTTTTTCTAGTCCTGTGAGAAAAACTGATGCTATTTTAACTTGAATTGCATTACATCCATAGATTATTTTTGGTAATATGGCCATTTTGATGATCTTAGGTTTACATTGCCAAGAACTAATCCAAGAAAGGCGATGTCTCCTAATGTCCACTTCAATCTCTTTTTTCAGAGCAATACGGTTTCCTTTATAGAGGTATTTTACTTCCTTGCTTAGGTTAATTCCTAGGTATTTTTGGAAGCTACTGTGAATGAGACTGTTTTCCTGATTTCTGTCTCAGTGGGCTCCATATTGGTATAGAGGAATGCTATTTATTTTGTGTGTGTTTATTTTGTATTCTGTCACTTTGGTTTTTGCTAATTTGTTTTTTAGTTCTAACAATCTTCTGGTGGAGGTTTATGAATTCCCTATGCAAAGGATTATGTCATCTGAAACAAGGATAATTTGGTTCCTTCCTTTTCTATTCAAATCCCTTTATTTCTTTCTGTTGCCTAATTGCTCTGGCCTAACTGAGCTTTGTGTTGAGGGACCTGTTATTACCCTAATAGTCCTTGATGAGTTATTTGATGCTTTTCTCTAACAGCATTTAGAATTCTGTCCTTGTGATACATCATGGAGAAATCATATTGATTGTGGTATTTGGGTTTTATATGCCTCATTTATCTGGAAGTTGAATTCTTTCTCTAGACTTGAAAAATTTTCTGGAATTATTTCAGTACATAAATTTTTAAAAACCTTTTGTGCTGCCTTCTGACCTATACTGTTATATTTTGGGGGTTAGTTTTTTTTTTTTTATCATTTAGTAGCAGTTAAATCAGTTTTCATGGCCTCTTGTATTTAAGGAATCTCTGAATGTGTGATCTCCAGCATCCATCTTATCTTCCAGGTCAGACACTCTCTCCTCACACTGGCCATTTCTGCTGCTTATACTTGCAATAGGATTTTTAATATCCTGGATTCCTGTATGATATCATTTCCTGAGCTCTAATTCTTTTTTCTTTTTTATTTTATTTATTTATTTTTTTTTGCGGTACTGGGGATCGAACTCAGGACCCTGCGCTTGCTAGGCAGGCGCTTATTCCACTGAGCTATATCCCCAGCCCTACTAATTCTTTTTTAAATTTAATTTTATTTCCAGTTATTTACTAACATTGCCACAGATATTTTGTATTATTGTGGTTCGTTCACCCAACATTTTGTTTGTGTTTTCTTTAAGCTTGCTGACCATTTTTCTCAGCTGAGCCTCTTTTTAGTTACATAATTTTTGAACATTCTGAACATCTTATGGCCATGTTTGTTTCTTTTTAGAACTCCCTTCAAAAATTTGATCATTTGGTTTTTTACTTCCTCCACATCAGTGCCCACTGGATCAACTTTTGAGGAGTTAAGAATTTTTGGAGGCATCTTGTTGTCTTGTTTTCTCCTGTTTCTATTTTTTTGTGGTGAGGGTTGAGGATCAAGTAGGGTAGAAAAGCTGTGGGTGGTATGGAGCTCCCTTTAGTTAATGAATGTTCCCTGTAAACTGAACTTGGTTTGGTTACGCGTTGGTGTTTAAATATCTCTTCAACCTACTCACCATAATAGCATTAGTCCTGGACTGCGCTGCAAAGACAGAACCATTTCTGGTTATATGAGCATCTACAGAACCAACCATATCTCAATCATGTAATTTAAAATTTAATTTAACAATTTCACCTTTTTCTCAATGACCCAGAAAGACAATTACATGTTATTGCTGACAAGTAGCCTGGGACTTAGAGGATAAAGGATAGAAAAAAGAGAAAGAAAAGTGAGAGAGTAGATCAGAAAGGAGAGGAGAAAAAAAGAGGTCAAACTTTACTGACGTTGTCTGTATAACTGGAATGGAGGGCTGGTGGAAAGGGGGTAGAGTGAATATTTATAGAGATGCAAGTAGAGCAGAAATCCCGACTTAACTGCAGCCATGTTGTTCAATAAAGCTTCAAGCATTGTTTTCCCTGCCACTGAACTCGGCTAAATCATGTGATAGGTCATCAAATTGCAACTTCTGTGAATGTGTGAAAAACAACTTTGCTACACACACCTACACTCACCACAAGAGACTCATTGTCCTGTAACTTTTACCTAAAGCTTAGCTCATTCTTGTAACTTGTGTTTGCCACCCCATAAAAAAGACAAGTTCTCTGCAATCAGTGCCTCAGACTTTGGAGGTTACTCCCGTGGGGTCTGCTAGCATCAGTAAAATTCCCCTTCTCCTGAGCTCCAGGCTCCTGTTGAGTCAGTTTTTCCTGCAACAGTTTCTTCTGCATTGGGCTGGGAAACTAGAGGTGAGCACTGCAGCCCTGCGTGACCCTTGCTGTGGGTCGCGGAGACACCAGCTCTAAGGAGAATGAAATGAAACCATCTGGACCCTTGAATCATAGTAGGGTCATCTTGGGTTTTTCTGTTTTTCTGGTAGTCAGCTTGTTTCAAGGACAGGAGTGGAGCTTGATGACCTCCTAGTCAGTTTGTGTTTTCTGGGTGGAGGGCACAATGTTTTAACCTCTGAATGAGTGTGCAAGTGAATGTATGAAACCCCTGGAGAATTCAGGGATTCAGGTGTTTGTTTGTACAGCTCCGTGGCTTTGGCTATGGAATTCAGGTGGGTTTGTCCTTCGAGTCTGTGGTCTGTCATATGGCTCATAGGTGACTCACATTTCTGTAGTGGAAGTCACTGGTATGGCCTGGGATTACAGGTGCATCTGTTGCTAAGACAGACCATCCCTGAGAGGGCAGCAGCCAGGCAAGCATCTTACTGGTCCTCTATCAAAGAGGGGACCCCACGTTTGCCTGTCTCTCGCATCACCGGACAAGGGAGCACCACATACGTGTAGGGAGTCAGAATGGGATCTAATTAGTCAAAGCTTACAGTTCTGGAAATGTGTCCTAAAGAACTTTTTCTGAAGGGCTGGAGTTCAAATGAAACCAAACTGGCTCTGCACCTGAACAGACCGGCCGGCTCTCCTCCTCCCGCTCCTGACTTGTCTTCTTCCAGCCTCGCATCGGTCCATCAGCCCTCACACGAGGTGCCATCATTCTGATAAAATTTCATGTTCCTGCTAACAGAGAGGGAGCCACTAGTTCACCTACAGGGCTTGACAAGAAAAAGCCCATCCTCCCTGAAGACCCCTCCAGGTCGGAGTTGCGCCACCTTACCGGCCACTCCCGCTATCTGCAATCCAGCCAGTTGAACTGGTTCTAGCTGCCGGGCCTGTTGTTCCTCACTCATCAGCTCCCAGGCACCTCCCTCCAGCAGTTAATCTGATACCATGCCAGCCCGCCGCTCCACCCAGCTCTCGGCAGTCCACTCAGTCATTGCCTTCACTCGGCCCAGAGTCACCCCTCCCCCCCGCAGCTGCCCTCACACGCTTATCTTGCTCAGAAGGCAACTCCTGACTCTGCTCAACACTGAGAAACATTGCTGCATTTTGACTGAGGCAAAAAAACTGGTTAAGTGGAGCCGTCCCTCCATGGGCTGTCAGCCCTGATGGATGGGTTGCCATGGCCTTTCCTAAAAGTCGCCCCACCTAGGATTAGAACCCCCCAGCAGAAGACAAAACAATTAGATATACCTCAAATACACCAAAGGGGGCGACAAAAAGCCCATCAATATGTCAAAAGTTACTACTGTTACCCAGAAGCCTGATGAACGCCTCAGACTTTTACGACAGACTCTATGAAGCCTACAGGGTCTACCCTCCTTTTCACCCCAAGGCCCCAGAAAGTCTAAAGAGGATAGATGCGTCCTCATTGCACAAGCAGCACCTGATATCTGCAAGAAAATCCAGTGTGGTAGATGACCATACCCTCTGGCCAAAGACCAATGTGCAGGATGTCAGGGATATGGACACTGGAAAAGTAAATGCCCACTCAGACTAAAAGATAAAGGTTTTCAAAAGCTTCAACCTAGGTCAGATAACAATGCTTTTATCAGTGTGATGGGTTTAGGCTAGGCCAGGCCAGGCTCCCTTCTCCAGCTGGGTCCCTGGGAACCCACAATCCATGTCCATATTGAAAGACAGCCTATGGCTTTCTTGGTAGGCAGTCGGACAGAGCCCCCCTTGTGTGCCCAATCTATCACTCCTCTGTCAGAAAGGTTATCATCACCGGGGCGGCTGGGACTCCTGCCTCTCTTCCCTTCTGCCAGCCACCAACTTGCAGCCTGGGAGGACATCAGATCTCACCTGAGTCCTCTGCTTGTAGGAGTGCCCAATCCCGCTCCTGAGGAGAGACATCCTGCCTGTGTTAGGGGCCACCATCGCCTTCTTTGTAGAACGGTCTGCTTTTCCGTGCCTTCCAGCCCCACGATCACATTTCCCGCATGCTGTTATGGTCCCGTGAGAAGAATGGTGACTGATGGATATACATGCGGGTGAAACCAACCCAGAAATTCTCAAGGCGCTCTTTCCCTGAGTTTGGGCTGAAGATGCTCCTTCCGGGCTGGCCATCAGCCACCTGCCCCTGATTGTGGAACTCCAGCTGGGGGCAACCTCTACCTGCATCAAACAATACCCCATGCCATGAGAGGTTCAACTAGGAATTCAACTACACATCCAGAGACTTCAGAACTATGGGACACTCATAGACTGTCAGTCATCCTGAAATACATCTCTTCTGCCTATAAAGAAACCCAAGGGGGAATTTCATCCTGTTCAAGATCTTTGAGCCATCAATGCCACCATGGTTGCCCTCATCCTGCAGTCCCAAACCCTTATACTCTCTTCAGTCTTCTGCCACCCACAGCCTGCTGGTACACCTGCCTGGAACTAAAGGATGTCTCCTTCTGCGTTTGGTTGGCTCCTGTCAGCCAGCCCCTCTTTGCCTTTGAATGGGAAGACCACAGTTCTGGACTCAAAAGTCAATTGATTCGGACTCAGCTTCCCTAAAGATTCAAAAGCTTGCCTGCCCTCTTTGGAGAAGCCCTGACAGCTGAGCTTGCTAGTTTCCCCAGCACAGAATATCACTACACCCTCCTCTAATACATTGATGAGCTTCATCTGGTTAGTGTTTAGTGACACCCTAGCTAGGAAGACACAAAAGCTGAAACTGGCTACAAGGTATCTTGGAAAAGGGCACAGATTTGCAAACAAAAAGTCAGACACCTGGGAGTTAACTTAAATCAGGGACATTGTGCCCTGGGACTGAAAAAAAGCGATTCTACTGCTTCTTGCTGCTGTCTGGAAACCACCAAAGTAGGACATCAAAAGTTCAAAAATCTCATCTCCTTAAGAAACAACGAAAAGGAGCTGCTGAAGGAGCATCCGAGGACAAAAACATCACACAAACAAGCCTGGAACTTGTGATGGACATTCCTCCGGACACTGTGGTGGTCATCAAAAACCAATCCCCTGCATGGACAAAAGAAAAAGATGACTGGGCAAAACAAAAGCAAGTCACTAAGGGGCCCCTCCAACACTCCCAGATGCACAAACTGTCATCCCACAAAAAATGACTTATGCCTGGGTTCAAAAACATCACACTCTACCCCGTGGAGGAGAAAAACAGCCCCGGAAGAGCTCCTAGGCTGCTACTATTACATCCTCTCCCTGGCCAGCATCTGCTCCACTGTCTGCCAAAGACGCCAATCCTGTGCTCAAAATAATCTGATTCAGAGGCCTAAGCCCCCTCTGGGGAGTCAGCTGACTAGAACATCAACTCTTAAAGATATACAAATAGACTTCACAGAAGTCAAGTCTAGCAAAGTGGTCTGAGTCTGTACTTTCTCTGAAAGTAGATGCTTTTCCACACCTGAAAAGAAAAATCCTCTGAGGTCAGGTAAGCATTGCTCTGAGAAATTATTCCCAGATATGGACCCCCTCTGTCCATAGGAAATGGTAATGGGCCAGCCTTTGTAGCAGGAATAACTCAAAAACCTCGCTAAACTGCTCCAAATAAAATGGAACCTGTACACTCCCATGGGCCTCAAAGCTCTGGAAAGGTGGAAAGGATAAACTAGACCTTGAAGACAACCCTAGCCAAGTTCTGCCATGAAACCAGAGCCCATGAACTGACTTTTTTTTTTTTTTTTACACACACAATACAAACGCTTTATTTTAAGACACGCAGTTCATCCCGTGGCTCAGTCGGTCCGATATCCAGGATCTAGCAGCTGAGCTCAGCGCAACCTTCGGGCTTCCCGTTCTGATTCCAACAGGGTGAGCACGTCGCCCTCGCGCACGGGCCCCTTCACGTTGCGGATGATGGAACGGCTCGTGTCGTCCATGAATTCCACGCGCACCTGTGTACACTGTCCCTGCGAGCCGGTCCTGCCCAGCACTTTGGTGACCCTAGCCAGCTTGATGGGCTGCACACGACTAGTGTCCATGATGGCGGCCAACAAGAATGGGGCAGAGAGCTGAACTGACTTTCTACAAGCCTTCTTCATGTTCAATGCTCACCTGGGTCCACTGGATTCACCCTCACAGCTGTTAAAGTTGTGGAGCTCCAGCCTTGGATACATCTCACCCACATCAAGAGGGCCCACCCCACCATCACTGAGGATTGGGGGGGCATCACCTGACCCAGACAACTGCTTGAAAACCACCTTCCATCGCTAGAGAACTCCAAGCTCTGCTCTTGCACACCGAGAAGCTGACAGATCTACCCACGTTCAAAGCCTGAGGATGCTGACCTTGGAAATTTTTGCTGGCTGTCCCCTTCCTCTTCCTAGGACCCTTTAAAACTCTAACCTTGCTTTCTGCTGTAGGACTCTGGACTGTTGCACCTGCCAACTGGGAAAAACTGCAAAAGTAGGTAGTTTACTGTTATACTTGTTGTCAGTCTTGGGATTGGTTACCCTCAGCTGTTTCCAGGGACAGTAGGAACACACCTAATCCTGAATGTTACTGCTACGGACAAGCCTATAGCTCTTAAATTTGACTCTTGCCTCGTTACCTTGATTTCCAGTCCTAAACCTGAGAGCCTCAGCCAGACTCCAGCCCTGCTCTTTTTGGTATCCTCCACCCCTGTCAGCCTCCTTGCTCAGTCAGGTCACCTGGCCCAAACCAGCAACTCCACACATGTATCAGAGGAATTGAAAACACTGACCCAGCGTAGGCAACACTCAGGATGTAAGTCCTCTACAAACCTCACTGACTTAGCCCTACCTCAGCCCATGGATCTCACTACTATGCTCAGAGATGTCAGGTGGTTATGTAGGAAATCTCTGTACCTGACCCTTCCATGGCTGGACTGGGACCTTGCCCTAGAACAACTGGTTAGTAGCTTTACAATTGCTAGAGGCCAATCTCTCCTCCTGATCCTTCCCATGGATCCAAGAAATGCCACTCAATAAATCATCCCTCAGGTTCTTTGGACCCTACTATCTACATGGATGCAATCAGGGTGTGACAGTCCAGAGTCCCACAAGGGGTCCCTGATGAATTTAAAGTTCAAAACCAAGTAGCTACAGGATTTAAAAGTTTGCTGTTCTACTGGGGCACTATCAATAAAAATATAGATTAGATAAATTGTATTTACAATAATGAACAAAGGTTTATAAATAACATCCAGGATGCTACTAAGGAAATAGCTGAATGACTCAGGCCTGCCAGCCTGATGGCCTGGGAAAATAGACCTTGGATATGATTCTAGCAGAAAAGAGTGGTGTCTGTGTTACAATAAGAACACAACGCTGTGCTTTTATCACAAACAACACTGCCCCTGCTGTCACAGTTACCAAAGCCCTCCAAGGCATAAAAACCCTGTCAAAAAACTAGCCCCAGATGCTGAAGTTAATGACCCCTTTACAAGTTGACTGGGACAGTGGTTTGACAAATGAAAAGGCTTAACGGCCTCCATGCTTGCATCCCTGTTCATTAGTATCAAAATTCTCCTTCTTATGGGTTGCTGTATAATCCCATGTGTGCACAGTTTAACTGAGAGGTTAGTTGAGACAGCTCCCCAGGAGAGACCCCCAGTGAATTACTTCCCTCTTGGGGGGGGGTGGAGAGATGGGCCTCTGAGCCTCCCTCCTCTCTGCAAGCAACACTTTCCTTAGTTTCGGTTTTTCCCCTGTGGGCATGGCTAGCTGGGCTTTTGCCTTTATCTTGTGATGGGACATTTTGAGAGGTAAATACAGTGAGATCTTTGCCTGAGGTCAGCTCGGTTGTTTTTGGCACTAGGTAAGCTACAGGGGCCACAACACTGAGCCAAACAGACCTTCCCTTTCCTACTTTGTTCAGTTTCTGACTCAGATACGCTATGGTAGTCTGGCCACCCCTGACCTTGTGTAAGCACTCCCAAGGCCATGCCACACCTTCATCAACATATAGATTGCAATGATGTCCTGTCGGAAGGCTCAGTGCTGGGACATTTAGAAGTACTTGCTCAAGCTTCTGGAATGAAGTTTGCAAATTGGCTTCCCAAGTTGAAATAGGTGTATCTGCCTTCTGGGTTTCCTTCATCAGCTAGTAAAGAGGTTTGAGATCGCACCATATCCTGCTATCCAAAGGCAGCAGAAGCCCTGTAATTCTGAGGAATCCTCTTAGCTGTTTTAGGGGCTTGGGCTGTCTTAGTTATTTTTGTCGTTTCTGAGACAAAATACCTGACAATCAAGGTTAAGGGAGAAAAGGTTTATTTAGCTCACAGTTTGTAGAGATTTCAGTCTATAATTGGCTGGCTCCAACGCAGAGTGGCTTCACAGAGAGGGGCATCATGGAGAATAGGTCACGGGACTCACAAGGTAGTGAAAGCAACAAGGGAAAGACCTTAACAGCATCTTCCTGCCCACTTATACCTTATCCAGGCTACTTGGGGTGGGTAGTACTCACACCCTTTCTCCTAGCATCCTTAAGCTTAGCGTTGCACTATGAGTCAATCCCAGCATCACACACACTAGATCTAGCCACCTCTGACTGCATGAGACTTTGGGGGAGATCTAGACACAAGCCATAATGTGGGTTATGGGAAAGAGAGTATAGATTTAATTCTTTCCTTTCCCAGTCTTTGGGTTTCTTTAGATATGGTAAGACTCAAGGCTGCAAAGTTGTGCCCTCAACCAAGAGACCTTATAACCTCTGTCTGCCAAAAAATTTAGCAGGGTGCAAATGCCCTGGCTGGAAAGCTCTTTGGAGGGAGAACATAACATTGTATCAACTGCATATTGCAGGACTGTGACTTGGGAAAATTTAGAACAGACCAAGTGATGGGGGAGCACCTGACTCAAAAGAGGAGCCCTCGAGGGAGCACAGCACAAGTCAGCCGAGGGGCCTGGTCACGAAGATTTTTCAAAAGCAAAAAAGAAACTGGGAATATGAATGCAGAGGAACACAAAAGAAAGCATCTTGTAAGTCTAACACCAAGAACCAACTGGCATCCTCAGGGATCTGGGAAAGGAGAGTGGACGTGTTGGGCTCCATTAGGTGGATGGGCACTGCTGCCTCTTTCCTAATCTAATTCTTGTACCAATCTCCACCCTCCACTGAGTCTTTGGATTCCCCAGGTTGGAGTGTTACCGGGTGTACGTAAACCTTGTGCCCTTAACTTGTCAACTATAGGCAATTGTCTTCTTTAGGCTTCGATCTCAGAGGGTTCTGTCTCTGGTGAGGAAACATAGTGGGGTGTTTAAGATATATTTGCACTGGGATAGCTCCTATTCCCATTTCCAAGTTTGTCTTTAACAGCCTATACTTCAGGGTTTATTTTGGTCTCCACTAGAGCAAGGCAACGTACCCGACTTGGGTGCATAGATACTATAGCATTTAAACAACATTAAATTATCTCTCCCCAAAAGGGGAACTGGACTTTCAGGTATGATATAAAAGGAATGGGAGAAGAGAAAGCCATCCCAGTTACAGCCTAAAGGTTGCAAGAAGTAATGGATCACCTCCTCACCAGAAACTTCTTTCACTGAGGTGTGATGGCTGGAAGGAAGGCCAGTTGAAAAGAACTGAAAGCCTAGCTCCATGTGAGCAAGAGGCTGATGTCTTTTCCCTGTATAGTCATGATAACTCAGGGGCCCTCTAAGTAAATGACAGTCTGGCCAGATCAAGAGAACAAAGAGTGCCCTGGGGCCTTTCCGTCTTGTTGGGTTGACCCCTGGGACAATTCATCCCTGGGGCTAGTCTTACTACAGGCAACTAAGTTAGACAGAAATTAACATACAGTCAGATAGGGACTAGGCTATGAAAGAAGTCAGGAGAAATAAAGACATCAGAATTTTGGCTGGAGGCACATCTGAAGAAACCAGACCTTAAAATAAAGATGCAGTGGCCAGGCCTACTTGCCTCCCTAAGGGAGAAACAGTAACTTGGAATTATACTATAATTAGCACCACCTGGTCCAGGAAATAGAGCTCGGTATCAGTTGCCCAAAGTATGTGACCAGAGCATCTGGACCCATCTCTTCCTCAAAATGCTTTTGTTCTTTCCATGTACCCTTGCTACATGACCCACTTCCCTACCGGATCAATACTGGCTAAGCAGCTATACTGTAATCCTATAGGTTGATTATGGTTTGACCCACACTGTACCCACATTGTGACTTCGCTGTATATATTACCCCTGACAAAAGGCCTATAGGGACTTGCTGGTCTCTGTGTGCACCCTGGGGAGGGACGGTGGCAGGGATGAGGAAAAGACAGACAAGAGACAAGAGCTGGGTCAGGTGGAGCCTCTTTACCAGATGGGCAGGAGGACCTGAGCAACCACAGGAGGGACGTTTATTTATACTCTTGCAAAGTTAGTATCATGAGACACGAGGTTGCCTAGCGACTAATGACTGAACTCATCCAAGCAGGATGCTTTTCTCAAGACTCAGGGAGCTTGACTGCTTTAGGCATTGTGGCCTTGTCTTTTCTTTACACATAAAACCAATTTCCAGCTTCAACCACTCCCAACAAAGGCCTCTGTGGGAAACCCTTCCAGGACCTCTCCTTTCACTCATGAGCTGTCTCTCAATAAACCTTATCTACTTTTAGCCAACTTTATCCTTTGGAATTCACTCTTTGATTCAGGGGACATGAACTTGTCCCACCTGATATCTTGCAGATTGAGAGCTATATTTCTATGTCACTTTGGAGGTCATACTGAGATGATTGGAAGGAGATGAAAGTTTGCTTCTGTTTCATGATATTTTGAGTAAGTTCTGGATTGTGACTCATTTCAGTAATCAAACATTGTCATGGGCTGTTTGCTGGTTGCTTATTCCTCCTGTTGGTTGCTTAAACCATGTTAAAGTTGACTCTCATTTATTTATTATTTATTTTTTTGTGGTACAGGGGATTGAACTCAGGACCTTGCACTTGCCAGGCAGGTGCTTATGCCACTGAGCTATATCCCCAGCACCATGTTAAAGTTGAAAGCAGGGAAGATTGTGATGTCTTCATATTTCTATGGGAGTTTTTTTTATTTTTGCAGGCAGGACTCTTCTGTTACATTTCCATTTCATATATGCTGCATTTAGACTTAATTCTACACTGGCTGCTGAATTTACTAGTATTGACTTGTTTGGTGGTTACCAGATGGCTTGTTGTCATTTTAGACAGCTGTTTGGAATGGCTTTTTGAATCTCTAATTGCTTTGGTGCTCCCACTCACAGGTATGTCTGAGGCTAGGGTGATATGGGAAAGAAAACTAATTTTGTGTTCTAGTGACATTTTATTTTATTATTTTTTTAATTTTAAAGATAAAGGAATATAAACTCGTATAACAAA
Organism: Dinomys branickii; assembly: GCA_004027595.1. Taxonomy (NCBI): domain Eukaryota; kingdom Metazoa; phylum Chordata; class Mammalia; order Rodentia; family Dinomyidae; genus Dinomys; species Dinomys branickii. The sequence continues at coordinate 24,332 of PVLD010011064.1, read as the reverse complement.
AACAATATGAAATTACACAAATTATGGGGAAGATAGTAGGGGATGGACAATGAATGCTGTTTAACATAATATCATCTTCATATTCATTACTCAGTTATCTCAAAAACAATGAAGGAAATACACAACTACATGGAACATAGCAGGGGATTGACAGTGGCTGTTGTATTACATAATGTTATCTTCACATTTCTTACTCAGTTATAAATCAGTATAACGCATAAGCAATAAACACAGACTTATAGAACAGATATTGGAGAATTAAAAATGGATGCTGTATTACAAAATGACATCTTCACTGTTGTTACTCAGTTATACAAATGATGGCACATTCGATTAATGATACAGTTTTATCCAACCTCATCTCCATTGCTCTCCCACCCAATCAATCATCTTCCCTCTGATAACTGTACTTTTTGGTTTATTTACTCCCTTGGGCACTCACATTGGGGAGGCACATGGCTGCTTCAAATTATGCTGTAACAAACATGGGTGCACTCAAATTACTATGGCACTAGGTGGAAAAGCACCCATCCTCAAAGATGGTACATATGCAGGGAACCAGGTACACTATGGTCATACCCGATCGATAAGCCCTCGAGGCCCTCGGGGATCCAGTCCAGTCCGTGGACTGCAGGGCCCCACCTCAACGCGGCGCTTCCAGGGACCTGGCCCAGTTTGTGGGGTCGCCCCTGCAGACCTCTGGGCTCCGACCCAGTGAGGTGCTCCTGGGGTCCCAGTCTAGTCAATCTCCAGTGCTGCCACTCCCGGTCCCTTACAGCTGGGCACTGGGCACACTTACAATGCTGGGCACAAGTAGCATGTCTCCCCCACCAGTGCTCACTGAGGTAGTCCAGGGTGTGTGCTAAGTTTAGTTATTAGTTTTAGGAGAGAATTGGAGGATTTTCTTGGGTCTTCTGTGTAGAGTTTGTTGTTGTCTCTTGGACTCCAGGACTGCTGCTTTTCGTGTAATTTGTCACTATGGGTTCATAAAAGGTTCATATATGCAAGCAGTATGAAGTCCCTCTTGGTGCTCATATTAGTAGTTTAGGGTGAGTTCTGAAGCCCATAGACTTATCCCATTTCTGTCAGAAACATGTGTTGAGTGCACAGGTTACCAAGACTCAAGGTGCTCACAGATGGAGTTCAGGGTGGGAGCTGAGGCCTGGTAACTCAGCTTGTGCTTCCTGCTTGGTGTTGGAGGGAGAAGGGAGTGGGGCTGTGTGATCCACCTTCATCTGCAGCTCTCTTTTACTGTTGTGCTCCAGTTCCCATTTGTTCTTTGGCTGGATCCCTGGGAATTGCTGTGGCCCTGGGGCCGCTGCCACTGCTCTCTGCTGGTAGTTGCTCACACCGTGGAGAGGTAGGAGGCCACAGCCTTGGGGCAGGCATAGAGCTGGGTGTGGCGGGCTGTGTACTATTTGCTTTGACTCCACCTTGCCTTAGGGTGCTGATTAGAAAGGTAGCTGCAGAGTGGGCATGCTGCTTTAATGGCAGTTGTAACTTTTCATCCTCACACTAGGTTCGACAACCCTGCTGCCTCTTTTCTGGGCTGCGCCTTCTCCACTCTGGCTTCGGCCCAGCTCTTGGAACTCTGCTCTCCCCTGGCCAAGTCAGGAGGCTCCTGAGAGCACAGGCCTCTGAAGCTGAAGCTGTGAGTGCTGGAATGAGGGAGTGGGCTGAGAGTATGTATAGAGCAATGACTCCCTCCTTCTCTGCCTTCTCTTCCTCTAACTGCGCCATGGCATCCCTCTGAGGTTTTCCTCCCCGATAGGTCTTGTTTGCTCTTTCTTAGGGCTTCAATTCTCATTTCAGATCCTTCCTGGGTCCAGGGGATCCACTTCTCTCCCTCTTGTCTCTCTCGTGTTGCTATATTCTAGCGTCTGGGTGGCGATCCTCTGGGAGGATCTTTCTCTGCTGCTTACCCAGTCGCCATCTTCCCAGAAGTCTCTGGTGCCATTTTTAAGTTTAACTTCCTGTTTCTTTAAGTGTGTTTCTTGTAAATGCGTCAAAGTTACCTAACCCAATACCACTCCATGCTCTGTCACAATATTGCTTGTCCCCCATGTAAAATGTCAAACTTTGTTCCTTTGTCACAAGCTAAGCCCATGCTTTGTAGTATTTCTGTAACCGCACTAAATCATATCAGCACCCCCGCCCCCAGACCAGGAACTGGACCTGGAACTAGAACTGTATATACAAGTGTTTTTTTTTTTTTTTTTCCGGTACCAGGGATCAAACTCAGGACCTTGTGCTTGCCAGGCAAGTGCTTATGCCACTGAGCTATACCCCCAGCCCACTAGAACTGTATAAGTGTTCTCCCCTCCTGCCCTTCGTGGTCGGTGCTCAGTCATGTACTAGGTGCCTACTGCCGGCCTCCAATAAACTTGCTTATCTCTGCATCGGGCCTCTGTGGGTGACTCAATTAAATAAGCACCTTTGCTGCAACAAGGGGACAGGTTTTGGCAGTTCACCTCTGTTATGGACCTTTGTTATTGATAAGTCACAAGGCAGCCAGCTCCCCACCTCCCTGCAGGAAAACTTAACTCCTAGTGTTTCTTCCTTTCCCTTACCTGTTCCACTTCAGTTTGCCTCGGCCACAAAAGCCAACCCCATCCTCATTGGCTTTGGTGGGACTAACAACCTACCCTGCTCAGGTTGTTCTGACCCACAAACAACCCACCATTCTCAGGCTGTTGTGGCCCGAGGACACCCTTCCCCACACTCAGGCTGTTCTGGCCTGTGGACGCCCCCTGAAAAAGAGCTTAAAAATCTCATGTTTTGCTCAGCTTGAGGCTGCCCTGGTCTGATGAGCATCCCGCTGTGTCACTCTCTCCCCAGTGAAGACCTCTTGTGTCAGAAGGTCTGGTCTGGTGCTGTGTGGGTCTCAGTTCTATCAGTTATCCTGTCAGTAAATGGTAATATTTTTTGTTTTACTATTCTGAAAATCTTTTTTCCTTTTCAATTGGAAGCTCCTGAACCCCTAGAAAATGAGTGCTCATCTATAGGCATTACTTCATAAATGACATAGCACCCATTGCTGGGTTAGAAGAGAATCAGAATTCATGGTCATTGAGAAAGGCACATATAAGAATTTTTGGTTGACCCAGTGCCTGTTCAGGGGTTTTCTCCTGTGACCAGCAGGACTGGTAGGAGAAAACAAAGTCATTCATATCTCTTGGTCATTGGCTTAATTTTTTCACTGGCAATGCTTCTCTTTTATTTATTTTTGTCTTTTTGAGACAGGGTTTTGCTATGCAGTTCATGCTGGCCTTGAGCTCATTTTGTAGCCCAGGCTCGTCTCGAACTCACAATGATCCTCCTGCCTCAGCCTCTTGAGTGCTGGGATTATAGGCATACACCATCATGCCCAGCCTAATGCTTCTCTTCTTAAACATGTCTATCATAGCAGGGGGCCAGTGTAGCCTGTGCTTTTGGTAACACACCCTGGAGCTGGAAATCTGAGTTTTCAGAGGAGGTAGGTGTGTGCATTGGTAAGGATGGCTAGTCCAGTGCTACCTGTCTTCTGGCCACTCCCTGGATGCCAGCCACCTGCTCTGGAGTAGGGAAACCTCAGGAGACACCTTGAGAGCATATAAAAAACAAGTAGGGATTAAAAGCAACACTTTATTTTTCCCCATTGTTCTTTTTTGAAGATGGAAAACTAAATGTCAAGTTTCCAGACAATCTTGATAAGTACATTGAGTTCTTTAGGGGACTCATTCAAACCTATGAACTAAACTGGAAAGATGTAATGTTGCCCTTAGGTCAAACATTGACATAGTGAGGAACAAGTGGCATTACAGGCTGCTATTACATTTGGAGATGACCTTCATATTGTTAATTTTGAAAGACCAGAAGTGAGACAGCAAGGGGAACTGACAGTTCCTACTGAAACCCAGGCAGTCCCTATACAAAACCCCTTTAATTTCATCTGTGACCCATTGGTTGTTCAGGAGAGTGCTATTTAATTTCCACATGTTTATGAAGTTCTTGTGGTTTCTTTTGCCATTGATTTCCAATTTTATTGCACTATGGTCTGATAATATGCATGGGATAATTTCAATTCCTTTGCACTTACTTGCACATGTTCTGTGGGGTAGTATGTGTTCTCTTTTGGAATACATCTCATGTGCAGCTAAAAAGAATGTGTATTCTGATGTTGTGGAGTGAAACACTCTGTAGACATCTACTAAGTCCATTTGTTCAAAAGTTTAGTTCAGGGGCTGGAGGTACAGCTCAGTGGGCTAAGTGCTTGCCGCTAAGCACTACGGCCCTGAGTTCGATCCCCGGTCCCGGAAAAAAAAAACAACAACAAAAGTTTAGTTCAGTTCTAACATTTCATTGTTAATTTTTTGGTTAGTTGATCTGTCTTTTTGTAACAGTGGGATATTGAGATCCCCTAATACAATTGTATTAGTGCTTATTTGATTTTTCATATCTGTTAATATTTGTTTTATACAGTTGTGTGCAATGGTATTTGTTGCATATATGTTTACGACTGTTCTCTCTTTCTCTTGGACTGTTCCCTTTACAAGGATGTAGTGCCCTTCTTTGTCTCCCTTAATCAGTCTTGGCTTGAAATTCACTTTGTCTACAAATAGAATAGCTACCCCTTTTTCCTGGGTTCCTGTCACATGGACTATTGTTTGCCATCCTTTGAATTTCAGTCCATGAATTTCTTTTTGAATTAAATGTGTTTCTTGTATGCAGCATATTGTTGAACCTTGCTTCTTGATCCATTCTGCCACTCTGTGTCATTTGATTGGTGAATTAAGACCATTAACATTGATGGTTATAACATACGTATTGACTTATCCTTATCATGTTATTTTTGTGTTGTTGGCTCTCCCCCTTTTAAAAATGAAATTTTGATGCCCCTCTAATTTCAGGTGAGCTAGAAAAAATAAAATTAACTAATTTGAATGCTAAATAATATAAATTTTATGTATAGGCTATCCAAAATAAGCAATAGTTCCAATTCCGGATGTTCAATGTGATAGGAGATCCTTACATTCTTTTAAAAGTAACATGTGCAATACATATAAAGCAAAAATGGAAGTTATTATGGAATCCAATACTATTGGTCATTAACATGGCAGACTTGCAAGAGAGTTTTTTGAATATACTGGAATGATAATTTTTTCTATTGAAAGACTATTCTGGGCTTTAATGCATTTGAAGATATTTCCTTCATTTTTGTTTATGTAGGACACATTTGCATGGTGTAGTATATCTCTGAAAAGAGCAATAGACATTATTAAGAAAATAAACACTATTTTTCTAAATTTTGTTAGGAATAAGAAGGCACTAGTGGTTTGAGGTTGTGTCCTCTCATCACTGGTAGTTAATTTTGAGTTGTTTATTTCAGTATATGATCTTATTAAACTTTTTTTCCCACGTGATATCACTTAAAACCATTATTGTGCCTCAGAAACCACAAATAAAATACATTCATAGTAGTATTTCATCATACAGAGATCATTCACAGATTCTTTTTCCACCTCTACCCAGAATCTGTATTGCAGAACAACATTTTTTAATATCCTCATAGCTCAGTTCTATGGATAGTTAATTTGCCACATTTTCAAAATGGTACAGCAGAGAACCAAGATTTATCCAAATTCCACCTGGGTTGGGTATTTTCTATATTGTATAAATATAATCAATTAAATTTTTTAAAAGTTTAACTGAACAAATATTTATTGAGCACCTACTTTGTGCCAGGCACTGAGCTAGGCACCCTCACTGCACATGTCTCCACAGCATGAGCGTCTGCTCAGAAATTCAAACCAAGGAGAGGAGCACTGTCAGAACCGAACTAACGGGAGAGTGGAGTTTGGTGGAGGCGAGCATCTCCCAGGCCAAAGGCACACCTGCCAGAAACTTGCTTTTTTCCTCTGGACAGGTCCCTACTACCGGCTTGCTTTAAAACATCTCAGTGTTGATTGAGAGAGAAATTGTACCAGCCACACTCCCGTGGATACTGGCATTAGGGTTAGAAAAGACTTGTTTTTTGGTTATAGGGCTGCAACAGCCCTTAAGAAAGATAAACATCCCTGCCCTGACTGCGTGAATGATTAAGGTAGACCTAGTTCTGGATTCCCGAGTCAGAATCTTCCAGTTGTCCACAGCCTCAAAGGCCAGAGAAGAAAGAGGAGATTTCTGTTTCAGAGAGGTGCAAGTGGACACACGCCTGGTCTGGACACATGACACACTGCGCCGGCATTTACAGCAACAACGCGAAGAGGAGCGTGTCCTAGTCCTACTGCGACTCACACACACGTGGGAGTCCCAGCAGCCTGGTCTCCACCGCCCTAGCTGTCTGTGCCCAGCTCGGAGAGGCCTCTGCGGAAGTCATGGAGGTCATCGGCTTTCCGTCCTGCACTTCCAGGAAGCTCTTCGGCTCCACCCTCCGGCTGCGCTGCTGGTATTTACGCTCCTCAGTGTCCGCCTTTAGAGAGCGCACCTTGCCTTCCAGGTTCTGACTGACTGTCTCTCTCTGCTGCCTCTAACTTCTCAGAGACATACTCAGGCTCTGACATGAGCTGAGGTATGATTTCCCTTTGTTTTGGGAGATCCTTCCACTCCGTCTCCTTCTCTGGGAGTTCTGACTCTAGTTCTTTGATTCTCCTCTTCAGCTGCAAATTCTTCTCCTTTTCGCTGTTTATCTCACTGCACTGTTCCAGCTCGCCAATCTTTGGCGGAGCCGGTCCTTCTCTTCCCGGCAGATGGAGAACTGTTTCTTCCACTGTTCCACCCTGGCCGCCGACTCCTGCAGCGCCGTGGTCAGCCGGGCGATGCTCTCTCGCAGGGTCTGCAACCCTGTCTCCTGTTTCTTCACACTGGCCGCGCTCTGCGTCAGCGCAATCTTCAGCCTGTGGTTCTCAGACTTGAGGTGCGTGGCGGCGGGACCTGCGTGCCAGGCCTTTTCATGGTCTGTCCCGTTCACGCTGGATGCCTGGGAATGATTACGTGTGGTCTCGGTTTTCTCCTAGGGCTTCTCCCTGGCGAGTTTGGTAGCTTCTTTTACCCCCTGAAATCTCTCTGCAAACTTTGTCAGCTGCTGCTCAGAGGAAAACCCCAGACCAAACCCCGCGTTGGCTCTGCTGTCGGCCCACTGCCTGGACTTCTGCGGCGCTTTGGTGAAGGCCGCGCTCGGTGTGACTGTGCAGCTGATGACCCCCTTGGCTCCATCCACACCGAGGACCCGGGAGCTGTTCCTCGTGACATCGGAGAAGTAGGAAACGGTGACGGCCTGCTTGCTCGCAGGCACCCAATTCTTCTTGGTGCTGGGTCGATCTGGAAGACGTGCGCTCGGGTGGTGAAGATGGGCTGCTCTCCCAGCTCCGGGCTGCTGTGGCGGCCGCTCCCACCGGGCCCCTGGCGCTCGCTCTCCGCCCGCTGGGCAGCCGCTCCCTTCGCAGGGCAGGCGGCCGGGAGCGCTAGGCTCAGCCCCTCAGGCAGGACAGGGGCTGGGCCCGCGGGGCTGGGCGGGGTCCGCCCCTTAATCAATTAAATTCTGAGCCGTGTCCGCGAAGAAACAGGTGGCAATACAGTCCCAGGTACTGTATGCTGAATGAATCTCCTGAGAATCTCCTGTCGTCATGGAAGAGTTAGAACCAGGAGGAAGACTGCAGGGGTCAACGTCAGTGCAAAAGACATGTTGAATTTGATCAGCTGATTTCCAGTTATTGCTAAACGGATGGGTCCAGGGATAAAGTTTGTATTTATTAATTTCAGAACATCTATTGAGTACAAAGTTGGAAGAAAAGAGAATTAATTTTCTTGACAAGAATAACCTAGCACAGCTATTTAACAGGCCAGTCTCCCTAGGCCAGAACCAGGTACCAGAATATTTACTTTAGAAGGGGCCCATCTTTTTTTTTGGAAAAAAAATTTTTTTTGAATTCCCTAATGCCTGTCTGTAGCAGGCATCCCTTTCTGCTGTCCCAGGTTCATTTTAGTCTCTTACAGTTTCAATGTAGATGCTGGCATAATCTTTTCATTCTCATCTTCTCCATATTTTGTATTTTCATATATATATATATATATGTGTGTGTGTGTGTGTGTGTGTGTAATCATTCACAATGGTCAGTAATATTTCTTGATTATGATCATTGCATCTCCAGCTCTTGTCCAAGTGAAGAAACTGAAGTAGTTTCTGTTGATTAACTAGAACTGATAAAAACTAACCCTTCCTTCCTTCCTTCCTTCCTTCCTTCCTTCCTTCCTTCCTTCCTTCCTTCTTTCTTTCTTTCTTTCCATGTTCATTTTATTTTCTTTATTTTTTCTGTTAGGTTCACTTGCTTGTGAACCCTGCGGCTGCAGCAGCAGAAGGCATGGGTGATCTTCCGGAAGTGCTCTCGCTCCAGCCGCTGCTCGTCCTCCTCCGCGCTGGAAGCCGCTTCTGCAGTGGAAAGCACGGAGGCCCAGCTCAGGCACAGGTGCAAGTGCAGGCGCAGGCACAGAAGGGCACCTCTAGCTCCATTGAGGCTGCACCTGCTGCCCATCTTCACCTTGCTCACTTTCGTATGGCCGGGACTGAGAGCACAGCAATGGCGGCTCAGTGCTACTCTAACCTTGTGATAAACAAATATTTTTTCCTCTGTTATTAATTTTCTTTTAACTTTGTAATGTGCTTTTATTTTGATATAGCCACATCTATCTTTTCTTGTATGTTTTTTGCTTTATGTCTTTTTTTGGTTTTGCTTGCTTTATGCTTTGTTTGTGGTCATTTAACGTCATAAATATGCTCCCTTTATCTTTTTGTAATACCTTTATAATATTTTATGTTTAATTTTGTAATCCATCTAGCACATGGTTGGGAGTCTTTTATTTTTCTTTACCCAAATGATTTGCTGACATCCTAACAGAAGTCATTCTTTTCCTATGGATTTGGAGCAGATGACTTACTTTTAAGAAGCATTTATTAAGGTGGTTCTGTGATTTTTCTCCTTTTGAAGTGTCTGTGTGTCTGTCTCCCCACTGGTGAAGTCCATCTTCCCAAAATACATTTGGAAACCCAACTCCTCAGTGGATGGTCCATGTCTCCAAGGAGGGTGCCAGACCTGTAGAGGATGCTGTTCCAGAATTCTTAAAAGTAGGAAGAATGAATGGATTCCTCCTGAAACAGAAACACCCTTTTACACCAGGTAGACAATCAGCAAGGGGTGAGAAACCAGAAGGAAAGGGGTTCTGAAATCGCTTACATTGCTCAAGATTTTGCCCATGAAAGCACAAATCACCAAGGCATCATTCCAGCATAGTCCTCACAGTGTTCTTGTGTGGCCTCTGAGAATGGACTGAGAGTCCACCTTTTTCTAGTGCTCTCCCCTTATGTTTGATATGCCTTATGGTTGATACATTGTGTCAACTTGGGGAGTCTAGAGGTTTGGCTGAGTGACTCAGCAGTTCTGCATCTTGGGGTGAAAAGGACATGCCCTTACCCTCCTGGGATGTTGTTCATTATGTCAGTTTGAGAAGTTTAGAAGACTAACTATGTGTTTCAGCAGGGAGCCAGGGTGCTTACTTTATATTCGTCCTGAGCCTGTGCAAGAGGGCATAGAGATTATGTGAGTGCTACACTCCCCTGGGAGGGGGTAGCCTGCTTACAGTGTAAGGGAGGGAAAGAGGCTTGCTCTTCTCTGCCACTCCTCCCTTTTGCTCTTGTTGCTTTGCTGTTCTGCTGCTATGAACTGTTGCCTTCTGCCATGTGCCACTCTGCCTTGGAGCCAGCTAAGTATGGACTGAAACCTCCACAAACTGTAAGCAAAATAAACCTTTCCCTCCTTCATTCTGGGCATTGGGTATTTTGTTTTGGCAAAAAGAGAAAAGTAACCAAGACAATATACAAAGCACTTAGTCTCAGCTTTAAGAAGAAAGCACATGAATGGCAAAAGGATGTTTCCCTGAGCATCTACCACACTCACCAAAGCAATGTACATATGCCATGATTGGAAATGCTGCTGATACGGCAAGTGAGTTCCATGCGAAAGGGACTCACAGGAAAATCCAAAAGGCAGGAATGCACAAAGCTTCATTGAGCTGGCTGATGGACAGTCTCTAACCAGGAGCCAGAGAAGATGTTTGCACTGATCTGGGTCTCACCTTTGGTTTAAGTGTATTTTTATGTTTCCATTGTAACCATTACCTCATTTGTGGGACTCTTACAAGAATGTCCCACAATTATCACAAAGTTTACCTTTCCCAGAAGCTGCTGGACAGCCAGATTCCAGTTGACCATTGCAGTTTAACTTTTAGCTTACTTCCTAATTTGTCCTGTTCGTTCTGTTCTCATTTTATGACTCTGTTCTCCTTTAAGTGGGTTGATGACTAACCAAGGGGAGGGGGTGAAGAGTGGGGTCAGCTACAGCTTAGGTGAATTTAAGTGACTTCTCTTGATATGGAGTTCAAAAAGAAAGTGGAGTTTTTCCTGCCCCACCACTGCCCCTAGATTTGTTTCCACCAAGGCCACCTCCAGCTGCAAACTCACTGAATCCAGATATTCATAAGATATTTCAAAGTGAAGTTGTCAGTTTGAATCTTTGGGATATGCATTTTAGATGAAGTTATAATAAAGCATTAAGAGCCCAGTGGTTAGTATCCAGATTCTTTCCAGAAGAAACTCTTGTTCCTTTTTCAAAAGAAGGAAAAAAAAAATATATATATATGCATATATGTATAATTTTTTTGAGACAGGGTCTCAGTATGTACTCCAGGCTGGCCTCGAACTCACAGCAATCCTCCTGACTCAGCTTCTCGAGTGCTGAGATTACAGGTGTGCACCACCACACCCAGCCCCAATTATGTATTAAAACTTTACTGCTACTGCTACAGCTGCCCAGCCATGGTGGGCTGAGAAACAGCGTTGATCACAGAACTACACTCAAGTTGAACTATGCCTTTGGGCTGTGTGAAACACCCTACTCAAAGCCGAAGGAGAAAGAACTTTGCTTCCTCCCTTGTTTCTACTGCCCCCCTCCTCCAAAAATGGCCTTTTCCGTAACTAATGAATTATTATACTGGATTGCCTAGTGTTGTGTTGTTCTCGAGTTTCTGGATTAAGTCTGACTTTATCCTGATGCCTCTTTATTTTAAATGTTTCTGGATTTGATCTGTCAATCACTCATTAAGGAGTTTTTTGATGTCCTAGTCCATATACACACATAATTCTTGTTCCAATGGGCTGAGATTTCAGATATCTATGCTACCCTCTCTTCAATCTCAACACTATCTGGACAGTGAAGAATCATTGAACTAGTGTCTGCTAGCCCCACAGTACTGAAAACATTTCCCCTTAAAATGAAATCCAAGGTTAAGAGTTGAGAAAAATAGGCATCGATTCTCAAATACAAACTCCATTCAGTATCTGTCTTTGTCCACAGGCAACCACGTTTCCATTCCAAGTTATTGATTACCCAAGTTAGAGACTCTTTAAAAATATTCAATCAGAAACACCAGAATTTAATAGCCATAGTAGATGTCTAACTCAAAATTTATTCAAAACAAGACATAAAAATACTTCTAAGAAATGGAATCAAATACATGAGGAAGGAATTTCATTACCACAGCATAAGACACTGAGATTAAATTTTAAAGCTTTTTGTTTGTTTGTGGGCTGGGGGTTGAACCCCCAGGGCCTCATGCAGGCTAAATGGGTGCTTCACTTCTGCCCCAAGACAAATTCCTGCCTGGTCTGTGTACTGTTACCCTCAAGTGGATAGTTGCTGGTTACCTGCGTTGATGTATTTAGAGCTGCAACCTCATTTGCCACTGTTCATGACAGAAGACAAAGCACATTTGTTCCTTTCACATGTTGATTTTAATTTTTAGCTGCTGGTTTTTATCTTTACATTGACCACATAATTTCTTCTGGCTTCTGAATCTATCATTGACAGTTGGTTGTTGCTGTTCTAAATGTGACCTGGTGCCTTTGCCTTTGCTCTTCCTCACCACCGCCCTATTTGTCTGCATTTAGGGTCCTCAGTAAAAGGTGCAAGACAAAGACAAGAAAGCTCGGGGTGAAAAACTCACTACCTGCCTGTCTGGTGTTTTTGGACACAGGTCAGATATTCCTGCACATCATCTGGGGACCCCAGAATGAGGGGCACCCGCTGATGAATGCTCTCGGGCTTCACATCCAGGACAGGCTGGGTGCCTGTGGTTGCCATGCCTCCCGCCTGCTCAATGATGTAGGCCACAGGATTGCACTCATACAGGAGCCGGAGCTGTGGGGAAACAGAGGCAGGAGGGCGAGCTGTGTGAGTGGACAGACACCCTGGGCCCTGCCCCTCAAGGTGAGGAGTTGGAACTTCTGAGCCTCCGTGTGTCGTGGGTGTGAAGGGCTTCCTGAGGTTTTACCCTACAGGAGCCCGGGTGTACCAGCCATATTCATCATGCACACACTTGGGGGCACCTTTGCCCAGGTGGGTGAAACATGTATCCTGTCTGGTGATCCTTGTGCTAAGAGTCCTGCCTCTTGATTTGAAGTTACGTGATCCAGATACCCATTTCTTGTTGGTTTAGCAGTGAGGCAAACTGATTCTGCAGACCAAGTTAGAAGCCATGATAAGTAAGGCCTTCCAGCTAGCAGCAAGAAGCCAGGCATGGTAAATCATAAGGTCACCTTGAGAGTGCTAGGTGGTCTCTCTGGGGCTAACCACAGTGGCTGGGATGGCATAGAATGACCCTCCACATCTTAAGTGCTAGCTTGGCTAAACAGTTTGTGGAGATTTCAGTCTTTTCTCTTGGCCCCTTAGCTAAGTGAAATCTGGTCGCCTGTATTATCATAGCATCCTGTCCTTCCTCTTTCACAACGGTCAACACACGAGATTTGTTTGACATCTGGCTTCTTCCCTAGACTGCCCTCCCTCAACAGGAGCCCCAGTGCAGGTGGGGAGCCTTGGGAAGGCTAGTTTTGTCCCTGACCAATGCACAGAGTGACACTGGAGGGCACAATGTCTTAGGGAGTCTGGCCCTGGAGAGCCTCATCTTGACAATTTGTAGGACTTGGCTTTTCTCTTCTCCTTTTCTTTGCTCTGAGGGCTGAGGATGGGAAATTTGCAGTCCCAGACTATAGCCAAGCAGCCTATTGAACCAGATACTTTTAAAAAATAACTCAGAAGTGGAATGTAGTGCATTTGTTTTGGAGCCAAGTTGCTTTTACTCTGACCTCAGATGCCCCTGTTGGAGTCAGCTGGTTTTGATAGCAAAATGCCCCGGATTACATGGTACATTGGCCTACTGACCATGTGATCCATTCTTTTTTCATCAGTTAAAATCTACATGGCTTTACAGTGACAAGCAGACAAGGAGTTATGTCCATGCACATGTGCAAGTGCACACACACACACACACACACACACACACACACACACACCACGGGAGCTGAAATGTTGAGCATAGGAACGAATGTACTTTCAATATGTGTCATGGTTATGCAGCAATGGATGCACATCTGTATACAGGACTGCATGTGTTTGTAGGACGCATTTACTTAACTATGTATGAATATTTTGTGACTCATTTGTAACCATTTAAATAATTAGTAATAATTAGTTTTGATGTCCTTCCTGTCAGAACCAAGCAAGTGACAAGAACTTAAGAATTTTCCTGTCTTTTACTTGATCTCAAATAATACACCTCTGCACTTTTATTTCCTTTGGCACCTCTTGTGCAGACTTCTCTGTGATCATTAGTTCAACAGGTTAATATACACGGTGTAATAATAAACACTGCCTTGAAGAGAAACACCTGATACACTGACCTGTGTATCAAAATCATCTCTCAAGTGTCATTTCCAGAAATTATTCTGGAGTAGAAATGTTTAGTCTGTAGAACTCTTTAGGGGATTCTTGAGTGGACTTCGGGGTGTCTATGAAGCCTCCAAAAGTCCATGTCAGGTTACATTTATGTGTATGTTTTTTCTAGGAAGGTATATGACAGGTTCAGTTAGATTCTCTAGGGGGTCAGTGGTTGCAAGCCAATGGGTGCTGCTTTGAAAACTCAGACAGCCCACAGAAAGTGGGAGATGAACATAGGAGACTCATGGCAAAGGATGAGCATGAGGCCAGAGGAGTGAAGGCCAGTGACATCCACAGCCACAGTCATGGCAGCCTTCTGCTTCTCCAAACCTTCTACCACAGCCCCAAAGTCACTAACAGGACACAGGGCTTGTCTGTCTTTCCCTGCCCTCTCACAGACACGCAGGTCCTGGAGTGGCGCAGCAGCCATGCTGCAGGCTTGAGGAGATGCAACTCCTGCTGGTTCATGAGGAGATAACCACCGGCAGACACAGGGCAATTACCTTCCCCCTGGGACTCTTCTGGTTGGCTGGGTACAGGAAGATCCCTCCATACACCAGGGTGCGGTGCACATCGGCCACCATCGAGCCCACGTACCTGGCCCCATAGGGAGCACTGCCATCCTGGAAGGAAGAAAGGGAAGAGATGAGATCCAGTGGCTTTAGCAAGTAGCCTCCACCGGCTCCCAGGCACAAGTCCAGCTGGTGCAGCTTCCACTTCCTGGTTCTCTGATCACCGTCCACTAACTTAGGAACTGAAAACATGTAACTGAGCACTTCATTCATTGCAAGGCCCTCAAAACTCACTGACTGAGTTAAGCATACATAGGACTACTTACAAAAAAAGCACCCTGCCGCAGTCTTAGTGACAAAAATGTAGAATCAGTCCTTCATACCCATGGGGTTCCACATCAGGAGATTTAACCAAGCATGGATCACAATATAAAAGTGGCACCTGCACTGAAAGGTACAAACTGGTTTTTTTTTTATTGTCATCCCCTGAACAAGGCAGCATTACAGCGATGGACACAGTATTTATGTTGTACTAGGTATTATAAGTAACCTAAAGATGAGTTAAAGTATGGGGAGGATGTGTGTATGTTGTATACAAATACTACATCGTTTTATATAAAGGACTTGAGCTTCTGAGGATTTTGGTATGTGAAAGGGGTCAAGGAGCCAGCACCTCATTGCTGCCCAGGGATGGCTGTCTGCCCAGAACACAGCTGCCTGTCAACTCCTTTAATCTCCTATTGACACACATAAGGTTCATGGTACTTTTAGCTTTCTAAGGACCAGCTCTCCTTGATCTAAGGCAATGACAACTTTGCACTTGCTGTAGACGGCCTTTATACATGGGAAACGTTTTAAGTGCCTTTGGAAATCAATTTAAAAATAGAACAATTTAACTTATTGGTAAGCCTCAGTTTGATTAGTCACACATAACGAAAGGAATACTTGTGCAGAGATAAAACAAGAAAGGCCGCGATGTTTCTGAAAGAAGGGTGTAATAGGTAAAGCATGATACATGATTCAGTCATTCCTCGGGAAGGTTTTAGTTTTTCCTCTTAGGACTCACCTTTGATTTCTTTGTCTGATGTAACAGTTCTTCATGGCAGCCACCCAGTGTTTTGCATTACGACATAGCTCAGGATTAAGGGTGGCATGGTGCAGGTAACAAGTGATGGTGAACAAAGGCAAGTTTTGAAATAAGCACTTTGGCAAAAGGAACTTTACAGGTTTGGACACAAGCTAGAGTGAATAATGGATCAAGAATTGGTATTTAAAAACAAAAATAAACCTTCTTCCTAGTCAGGCTCTCTTCCACCCTAGTTAGCCTCTCCCTCTTTTTCCTATATTCATTCTCCAGCCAAGTTCTCCCCAAATAGTTTTCACACACTGTATCCACTTCCCTTTGAAATTTTTTTAACTTTTTCTAGTTTATTTTTAATTATTAGGACTGTTATTTTAATAACTTACTGATATATGAGAAGAAAACTATACTTACTCTTTTTTTTTTTTTTTTTTTTTTTTTTTTTTTTTTTTTTTTTTTTTTTTTTTTTTTTTTGTCTTTTGAGACAAGCTGGCTTTGAACTCACTTTGTAGCCTAGACTGGCCTTGAACTCATGGCAATCTTCCTGCCTCAGCCTCCCAAGTGCGGCAATTACAGGTGTGTGCCACTATGCCCGGCTTTGTTTTTGTTTTTTAATGAAATAAGTGTATTTATAGGTCAAGGGACGGAGATGAAGGGATGAGACAAAAGATACAGAGGAGGGACTATAAACAATTTGAGAGTCATCCATCGTCAACCCTTTAATTTTTGAGATTGCTTCTATCTGTTGTCTTCATCACTTTCTCATCGCTGGCACAGAATACCTGACACCTACAACTTCAAGGAGAGGTTTATTTTGTCTCACAAATTCAGAACTTATGGCTTCTGGTAGGCAACCTCAAACAAGAAATGGCATGGTGGAAGGGCTTGGCATGGAGGAGAGCTGCTTAGCTCATGGTGGGAAGGAAGCAGAGGGAGGACGGAGGAACCTAGAGGGAGATAACCTGGCCCCATGGATGAGCATAGTGCTCCCATGATCCAGTCATCTTCCAAGCACATGAGGATTCTGGGAGACACTCCGTGTCTAAGTTTTAATATCTAATACATGCTTCTCCAACATGGTCATTGAGAAACATGTGCCCCAAAGATTTGTGTCACCTCCTGGTAAGAAAAGAGAGATGAATTTTTTATCCAAGGTATGGCAAGCTGTCCTTAAGATGCTTCCAAGGATCTGTACTTCCTGGTATAGTCCCCTCTCAGGCTAGACTAGGTAGTCTGATCAATAGACTATGGTAGAAGTGATGGTAAGTCACTTCTGATACTTGTACTGAGGCTTCCATTTTGGTTACATATAGTTTCCTTTGCTGTCCTGGGTCACCCACACTGTGGGAGGCCATTCACTGTGTCCTTGAGGAGAAGCCCATGATGTGAGGAACTGGGGCCTCCAACCAACAGTCTATGAGCAATCAAAACCATCTGCTAACAGCCATATTAAGGAGCTAGGAAGCAAGTCTGGAAACCCAGCACGTATCTGGAAGGCAGCCTCATGTGAGACCCTGAGTCAGACCCACCTAACTACAGCCCTTCTGAATTCCTCACCCACAGAAACTGTGAGACAGTAAGTATGTTTTGTTTAAACTTCTAAATTTGGGGATGATTTGTTACACAGCCATAGATAACTGATACACTTGTGTAATTCTTTTGCTAGCAATGTTTTATAAATGTAAGTAAGCATTTATATTAGTAATACACTATTTAAAAGCCACAGTCGCTGACAATACCTTAGATTATAAATTCTTTGAATTGAAGAACTGGCTTTTGCCTCCATTTGGGGATCACCTCCAGTGTTGGAGAATGGCTCAAAGCATTACAGCCAGTCAGCATTGTTTCACAGTATTTCTTTGCCTTCTCCTTTTCCACCTGAACTGGCTCCTTCAAGGGGTTTGTCTGTTCCCACGTCATGGGACAATGGCCCCAGTCTTCCCACTCTCTCCGTTCCTCCAGCCTTCATCCTGCTCTCCGCAATCAGCTTTGGGAAGTATCAGCTCATTCATAGCAGTTACAGACCCACACCTGCATACTGAGCCAGCATCGCCATTCACTACGCCAGGATTTTCAGGAAATCTCTTAGCTTCTCTGTGACATGGTTTTATTATTAAAATGAGACTAATAATAAAAAAAAAGAGACTAATAATATCTTATAGGATGTTTGTGAAAACTAAATGAGCTAAGGGCCAGGGATATAGCTCAGTGGCACAAGTTCTTGCCTGGCAGGCACAACATTCTGAGTTTGATTCCTGGTACCAAAAAAAAAAAAAAAAGAAAACTAAATGAGCTAACACGTATCAAACACTTAGCATAGGACTCAATCCAAAATAAGGACTTTGCTTTGGACTGATGTTGGTAGGTAGGAGCTCTTTTAAAAGTCTCCTACTCGCCTACTACCTTGTTCTCAGCCTTGGTGCCTCCGCAGAGACAGAAGGTGTTACCGTGCTGCCCACTTTGTCCACTTGGAAGCAAAAGAGCCTTTGCTAAGATTCTCAAAGAGATTTTTTGTTTCCTGAGAATGAAGTTCCTCTCACGTCAGTGGTGAGGACCGCCGCAGTCTTAGTCACCTTACTTGTCACTGAGACACAGTACCTGACACAACCTAAGGGAGAAGAGCTTTATTTTAAAGGTTTATTTTAATTTCCTAATTGTAGATTACAATTACAGTCCATCGTCGGTTGGCACCAAGGCAGAGAGGGATGGGGGTGAAGAAGTGTCTCAAAGCATATGGCAGCTAGGAAGCAGAGAGTGGAGAGAGGACCGGGGAAGAGGTACACCCCCCAGGCCACACCCCCAGTGACTACCCCTTTGGACCAGATCTCACCTCCTAACCACAACGGCAGCTCCAAACTTATCAGTGGGCCAGCCCACTCATGACTGCCTCCGTGATCCAGTAGAAAAGCTCCACCTATGAGCACATGAGGTTTTGAGGGGACGTCTAGGTATAAACCACAACAGCTTCTATAGCTACACTGCTCTCCCTCTCATTTCTGAGTGTAGCTCTCACTCTTGACGGTACTTACCTTTCCTGAGCTGTAACTCATTGCTCCTTCCATACGGGCAGCTGATCCCTGGGTCCCTAATACACTCAGTCACTGCCTACTCTTCATTAGGCAGAACGGGTCCACCTTAGGACAGCCGTTAGGTCAGTGACTAGAGTGGGCAGGGGCAGATGCTCAAGCTTTGACATTCTTTCTTGTAGATGTACCCTATCCAAAATGGTAGCCATTAACCCCATGTAGCTATGTAAATTTAAATTGTAATTCCTTAAAATTAAGCAAGACTAAAATTTTGCTTCCTGGCGCAGACTGCAACGTTCCAAGCATTATGTGTGGCCAGGGGCTGCCGTACTGGATAACTTGTGCCTAGAACATTTCTTTTATTTCAGAAAGTCCTTTTGCATGCACAGTGCTAATGTCAATCCTGAGTTTAGAAAGCTTTCATCCTAATATCAGGATTTGGGCTCACACCGTCCATCTCCAGGGCTCCCCAGACCTCACCTCTGCTTCCTGCAGGTTCTTGTCTTATGGTCATAGCTGGCCAGTCTCAGATTGGGCTTCCTGGATACAGAACCTTCCCCTTCTACTGTGTTCCCTCACCACAGCCCAGGAAGTTGCCCGTCACTGTCAAAAGCACCCCATGTTTATCCAAAGCCACATTTTTTTCTTATATCCGTGGGTGGGCCTTATTGGCACCATGCACACATTTCTGGTTGCACTGAATCTCTTCACCTCGTCAGAACCGGGCACTCCCACAGCTTCCCGCCCTCCAGCCGAGACTGACTTTGCATCAGTAAGGAAACTGCTCCCAAGACTCTCAATTCACTTTTCCCCTCGGGGCCAGACTCAACTAATCTATAGTCTTCAATTTATGGGATTTGAAGAATTTTATTTAAAAGCAAATGAGCAAAATGCAAACCTCCTACAGATAAAATAGTGTCTCTTATGCCAAGGACAGATTTATATTAAACCTAAAATTTCACATTAAGTAACAACTGGAGAACTTTAGAACCTTGATTTAGGATGGGGAATTAGGTAACTTCCTTTAATGTTTAGAATTCCTTTCTTACAAGTAAAGAAGTGCACCAGGCATGGTGGTGCACACCTGTAATCCTAGCACTTGGGAGGCTGAGGCAGGAGGATTGTTGCAAGTTTGAGACTAGCCTGGGTTACAAAGTGAGCTCAAGGGCAGCCTGAACTGCGTAGTGAGACCTTGTCTCAAAAAGACAAAAAAAAAAAAAAAAAAAGAAAAGAAAAGAAAAGAAAAGAAAAGAAAGGCAAAGATCTTTAAATTAATATTAAAATATTTATTACTATATTAGTCTCAGTAGGCCAGCATTTTGTGATTTAAGTGACAGCCAAACCTTCTATTTTCTAAGAATGACCAGACCTCAGGACTCTTTCTCAGGTGGCATCTGGAGTAGAAGAAGGGCTCCTTTGCACAGGCAGATTTAGAGTGAGGAGATTTTTTAAAAATCTAGTTTCAGGCTGGGTGTGGTGGTGTAGGCCTTCAATCCTGGTTTAGGCAGGAGGAGTGCCAGGCTGAGACAGGAGGAGTGCCAGGAGTTCAGGGCCAGCCCAAATTACACAGTGGGACACTGTCTCAAAACAAAAGCCAAAAAGAGAACAAAAACACCAAAAAAAAAGGAAAATCTCCCAAAATAAAACACTGCTTTTTAGATTGTCATTTCATTTGTGCAGCATTCTGGTTGCAGTAATACGTTACCTGTGTGTCTAGTCCGATACAGTTAACCTAGTCTACGTCTAAGGCATATACTTCCCAGTGTTCCACCTCACCTCACTGTCTCCATGCTGAATTTGTAAGTTTTAATGTCTAGAGAAATGTCTAAGAACCTGTAAAATGCTGCACTTTTCACACTGTGGATGGGAATCCATTAATAGGCCATAAAGTCCATACAAATAGTCTTTACCATCATTTTTTAAAATGAAGCAGAACCTAAACAAATGGAACTGAATGGCATGGAACCGAATGGAACGGAACGGAAAAGTGTAATTAGAGTGCTATAGAGAAATAGGTAGTGTAACTTTTTTTTTTTTTTTTTTTTGCGGTACTGGGGATCAAACTCAGGACACTGCACTTGCTAGGCAGGCGCTTATTCCACTGAGCTATATCCCCAGCCCCGGTAGTGTAACTTTTTTTTTCAGGTGTGTGTGCTTGTGTGTGCACACAGGTGTGCTCCTGTGTTCTGGATTAGATGTAAAAAACAATTTTATGAGTGGTCACATTCAAAATGCTTGAAAAACCCTGGCCTGATCAACATAAGAGGAATTGTACCATTGGATGTTTACGTTTTGAAACCATACTGCCAGGTTGCCCATCAAAAGGCTGTGACACTTTTGTTTTCTCTAACAATTCACAAGAAAGCGTATTTCCCCACACCACTGAGCACTGTCTATGTTTCCAACCTGCGCCAGTCTCATCCGTAAACACAATATGGCAGTGTGATTTTAATTCGCATTGACTTGCTAGCATCTTTCCATCTGCTGACTGGACACGTAGGTGTCCTCGGTGACTTGCATGACCATCCCCCTTGCCTGGAGCCCTTCCTGAGTGTTCATCCTTGTGTCGTTGAGTTATAAGGGTCCTCTTGCAGGTAGGCTGTTTCCCTGGTGTCAGTCACATATGTGCTAAATGATTTCCCCTAGCTTGCAATTTACTCCCATAAATTTTTCTTTTGCACAGAGTTTTATTTGTTTTAGTGGTAAAATAAATACCTTTCTTCATGGGTTCTGGAGGGGGAATTTTTAAGTATAGAATCAGAACTACTCAGAAACGAGCTTTAAAACTAGGAATTTGCAATAATTTTGATTTTGTCCACTTAAAAAGTCATATTCTGTTTCTGCTGGTTCAAGACATCTGCTAGGTTTGAGTGCTGTGGAACCATGATATCCTACAAAGGAAAGGGACAGGAAACTGCTTTCTGAGAATGTAACCTTCAAAACACACAGAAAAGAAAGATGAAAACTTCCTATGGTTTCTATGTCAGGCAGAAAAGCAGGTCCTAGTATCTTTGACTGAATGCTACCTGGTCCCCAGAAATCCTCACTTCTCTGTCCCTGACTGTTCATTGTGTTTCAGCACAGCCTAGAACACAGCGTATGGCTCCTTATCCACCCAATCAGAAAGGTCTTCTCTGGCCTCAACCCCTGGAATTTGGCAGGAAAGACTCTCATGAATCGTGCCATAAACAGTGGGGGCAACCTCTTTCATTAAGGGCCCCAAAGCCATCATCCAAACAGGACCCACTGGGATAGCATCTTCCCTGCCACTGGCCTAAGCCGCTTCACTCACCTCAGGGAATTTTTTCTTCTGCACATATTCAGTGGTGGCTGCATCAAAATACTTGGCATAGCCCTCATTGAGGCTGAAAATCTTTCCTTTCTTCTTAATCTTGACATCTTTTTCCACCAGCACAAATTCACCAAGAGCCTAGAGAGAAGATGACAGACATCAGGAAGAAGAGAGAGATCAGGAAACAGAAGCCAACAGCATATCTGCAGCAACCTCAGGGTGTGAGAGGAAGTAGGGCTTAGGAAGGACCAGGGCTATTCCTGAAACTTACCCTGGGGTAGTTTCAGGGTGGGGGAAAGAACAGCTATAATACTGAGCCTGAACAGGGAGATTAGAAAGCAACAGAATGGGAAGTATAAAATAATTCAAGGAGCGGGTGTGGTGGTCCACGCCTGTGATCCCAGCACTCAGGAGGCTGAGGCAAAAGGATTGCTGTGAGTTCAAAGCTCACATATGAACTACATAGCAAGACCCTGTCTCAAAAACAAAAAACAAACAAAACAACAACAAAGACAACAAAAAAAAATTCCAGGAAAGATGGTTTGCGATCTTCTTTTTCTTCTTCTGTGCCTTCCAACATCTGTGAGGCTGCTTACTTCTGATAAACCTGGCTGTATTTATCCCCAAATTTTCATTCCCAGCTTAATGTTTTCTGGTAGACCATCAACAATGAGAGAAAGAAGTCAAGGGATGGGCCGGGATGCAGTTTGACCATGCATTCGTTGTCTAGTTATTTTAGCCTAATGATTCTGTCTTGGGACCCATAAAATCTCCTGGCATCTCAACCACTTCTATCTGGGCAAGAAGTTCCTTGTGTCAGATTCTGTGTTCACTCAGCAAAAGAAAATAGGAAGAACTAAAAGAGTCCTCAGAGTGACTAGCACAATTGTGCCCAGTGCGCCCCCAGCCCCGAAACAGCCACACGAGCAGTATCTTCAGGACATCCCTCAGGATGCCCTTTGTCTGATGCTGGTGACGTCGGGCCCTGTGGAGGTGGCTGGTCTAGAAGCAGGTATCACCTTGCAGGCTGGGGTCTGCTCACTGGGAGGAGAATCAGGGCTGATGCAGATTGAAGACTTTGAATGTAAAAAGCTCCTGAGGTGACAGTGCACAGCTGAAGGAACTCAAACCTAACTCAGAGAGAAAGCCACCCCGACCATGTCTGGAACAAGGAGAAGTACGTATACACAGCTACGGCAAAAACAGCCAGGCTTTCCTCCCTTCTGCCTGTTGCGAGTGGTCACTTCTTCTTTGCCTGTGAGTCACCACCTTCATTTGAACCTTCCTGCCTCCTAGACAGAAATGACTGTGATACTAATCACCAGTTGCCCCCATTTGTAGACAATGTCCAATACAGGACAGATCCTGTCTCCCTCAAATCCCACTGGGAATCATCCAGGAAAGCCCAAGAGCTATGATAAACCCACCCCAAGTCCCTCTCAGCCCAGTACCACCCACCTCCTTTTATAGTAAGTACGTCCCGATAATCTCCACAGAGTCAGGGGTGGAAAAGGAAGAAGCACACCCTCTGGGTAGATGAAAAACACAATTACACCATCTTGTCTGAAGCAAGAACTAGTTAGATGAAGGTGGGGAAGTGTGGAGAATAACGCAGAACCTGAGAGGAACCGTTTTTTCATCACTGGGAAAGACACAAGCATCGGGGAACTCCTCCACCAGCAGGGCAGCCACTACTGAGATTCACTGTAATGAAACGCTATATAAAATTCCGTTGCTTGGTCACACTGGCCACTTCTGCAGGGTCTGACAGTCACCAGAGGCCAGCAGCAGCTATCAGGGACACTGCAAATTCCCAGACCTCTGTCGCCCCAGAGCGTTCTAGGGGTGGAGCTGCACTGAGCAATCCATGGTCCAGAGTGGAAATGGGTGGCTTGGGGACTCTTGAATTGTGGTATTCCCATAACCCCAGAGGTAAATGCATGTGTAGAAAATAAGCTCCTTTTGAAAAGCTAGACTACACCAGGTGTGGTGGCACTTCACTTCTATCCCAGAATTCTGGAGTCTGAGGCAGGAAGATCACTGTGAGTTTGAGGCCAGCCTGGGCTACAGAGTTGAGTTCTAAGTACCCTGAATTACATGGTGAGGTAGGTCTCAAAATAACAACAAAGTGAGACTAAAGGAGTTTGAATGTATTCATCATAAGGAAATAATAAATGTTTGAAGAACAGATTTATTTAACTTGATGAAAATATTACACAGAGACTTCCGGGAAGATGGCGACCAGGTAGGCAGCAGAGAGAGAACCTCCCAGAGGATTACCACCCAGACAATGGAATATAGCAACATGAAGACAGAAAGGAGAGAGGTGTGTACCCTGAACCCAAGAAGGAACTGAAATGGGAACTGAAGCCCTAGGAAAGACCAAGCAAAACCTCTCCTGGAGGAAAGGATCGGAGGGCCGCCGCAGCACAGTCGGAGGGAGAAGAGATGGAGAAAGAGGAAGCCACTGCTTCAAACACACTCTTGGCCCAAGCCCTCGTTCCAGCAATCGCAGCTTCAGCTTCGGAGACCCACGCTCATGGAAGCCTCCCGACTCGGCCAGGGGAGAGCGGAGTTCCAAGAGCTGGTCCAGGTCTGGAGAGGAGAGGGCGCAGCCAG